>WNWK01026115.1:0-27768 GCA_009830355.1 Cherax destructor
AAAATTATACTTACATAATTGCATTTTCCGGGGTTTTTTTTTAAACCCGGGGGTCCACTGTATATATATATATAATAGGAGATTTGGAGAAAAAAAACCCCCCCCAGGGGGTATCCCCCTCCAAGTGATTGTAAACAAAGCCTGTATTTGTTTTACATGATGGAAAGGTTCGGGTTTTTTTTTCGTCTAAAACCCCCATGCAAGATTTCAGGTATGTCTTGTTATTTCTACTTACACTTGGGTCACCTACCATTTTACAAGCATTTTAAAACACACACCCCCTTTTTTTATTTTCACAGTTCTTGTTCTTTTTTCCCCATCTCCAGGGGGAAGTGGAACAGAATTTTTCCCCTCTGTAAGTGGTGTCAAGAGGCTAAATTGGGAGAAAAAAAAACCCCCCTTCTCCATATATTACTAAATGAAAAATGGGAAACTTTGTTTTTAGGGGCCCCCCGGGGGGGAAAACCGGGGCGGGGAAAGAAGAAAAAAATATAAAAAATATATATATATATATATATATATATATATATATATATATATATATATAAAAAAAAAGAGTGCATCTTTTCCCAAAAAGGAGCGGGAAAAAAGACTCAACGGGGAAACAACCCCCCGGGGCTTTTTAGTTTTCTTTCCCCACCCCAAACCCTGCTTTTCCCGGGGGGGAAATGTGTATTCTGGGACGCGCACCAGCTCGGAAGAGCGGGATGTTTTTTCGATTATAACAGTAAAAAGTTTAACAATATGTACTAGACATGTATCTCTACCTGGGTTTGTATATCCATCTTTATATCAACAATGTACTCGGTCTTTGCCCTATTATGTATATATATATATATATATATTTTTTTTTTTTTTTTTTTTTTTTCAAAAAAGGGGCCGTCTCCCAGGGGGGGGGGGCCCCCCAAAAAAAGAAAGAAAATCCCCAAAAAAAAAAACTTTCATCATCATTCAACATTTTCACCACACTCATACATAATCACTGTTTTTGCAGGGGACCCTTTTTTCCACCCGAGAAAAGCCCCTCCCAGCTGTCACTATCTCAGACCCCCCTTTTTAAAGTGCAGGCATTTTTTTTTCCCCCATTTCCAGGACTCAAGTCCAACAAAAAAAAATTTAAAGGGGGTTTTTCCCCTGAATCCCCACAAAATGTTACCCTGCTCACCTCCAACAGATCGTCATGCCCCAAAAAACCATTCGTCTCCATTCACTCCTATCTAACACGCTCACACATGCTTGCGGGAAACCCCCAAAAGCCCTCGCCCAAAAAACCTTTTTACCCCTTCCCCCAACCTTTTCTAGGACGCCCCCCACCCCCCCTTTCCCTTTCCCCCTACAGATTTATACGCTCCCAAGTCATTCTACTTTGATCCATTTTTTTAAATGACCAAACCACCTAAAAAACCCCCCTCTTCAACCCCTGACAAATACTTTTGAACTCCACCCCTTTCCCCCTAATTTCCACATTCAATTTTCTGCAAATATTTACACCACACATTTTGACAGGACATCTCCACTCCCCCCCTCCTCCCCCCCGGCATTTGCAACCCAGCCACACCCAAAAAAGAGTGTTTACCAAAATTTTTCGTTTTTTCCCTTTTTTTTGCCTCCATGGATAACGTTTTTTTCCACAGATACCTCAATGCACCACTTTTTTTCCTTCATCAATTCTAGGGTTTAAACCCCTATCCTTCATAAACCCATCCGCTGACACGCAACTCCCAAATATCTGAAAAATTTATTTTTCCAAATCCCCCCCCAATGTGATATCCAATTTTTCTTTATTTAAATCGGATCCCCTCATCACCTTATCTTATCTATTTTCCCACTTTTAATTTTTACATTTCCCCCTCCCAAACCCCAAAAAAACCCCTTTTGCAACTTTTCTTTAGAATCTCCATAAGCACAGTATCATCAGCAAAAAGTAACTGTGTCAACTCCCATTTTGCATTTAATTCCCCATAATTTAATTCCACCCCCCCCCCAACACCCTAGCATTTTTCTTTTTTCAACCCCATCTATAAAATATTAAAAAACCCTTAATTACAATCCCCAAAACCTACTTTTACCAAGTAATCTCCCCCCTCCTACACACCCTAACCTGAGCCTCACTATCCCCAAAAAAAAATCTTTTCAGCCTTTAGTAACTTATACCTATTCCATACACTTCAACATTTGCCACATTGCTCCCTATCCCCTCTACATATGCCTTTTTTAAATCCATAAAAGCAATAAAAAATTCTTTCCTTTATCTAAATACTGTTCACAAAATGCTTCACTGTAAACACTTTATCTACAAAAACCCCACCCCTTTTATATATATATATATATACATATATATATATAAAAATATATATATATATAATTACCCCCTTTTGGGGGGCCCCGGGAAAACGACAATTATGTAAGTGTTTTTGTAAATGTTTTTTAAATTTTTTTTTTGAAATGGGCAACCTACTTTACATTATTCCTTAAAGGGGAAATTTATTTTATTGGCACTTTAGCAGCCTTCTTTTAAAGACCGAAAAATTTGGGGTCCACTGTAGTATATATATATAATGTATATACAGGGACCCCGAAAACAATTTTTTGCCCCAATGCTGTTCCCTGCCATTACCAAAAAAAAATTTTTCCCCATGGAATAAAAAATAGACTAGTCCTTTTTCACCCCAAAAAAATACCTACAAAAAACATTTAAAAATAAACTTACATAAAAAAGGGGGAAATTTTGGGGGGGATCGAATCAGGGGGCCCCTGTATATATTTTTTTCAAAAGTCGGGCCCCCCCCCCAAGGGTGACCCAAAAAAAAAAAATCCCCAAAAAGAAAATACTTTTATCATCATTCAAAATTTACCCCCCTTCCCCGGGGTTTCCATATCCCAGTCCTTCTCATAGTGGTTCCCCCCTTGTATTCGGGAGAGCAAAGCCTTCATTGAGCCAGAGGGCCCCCCCAAACCCCAAAGGGGACTGCCCCCCAACACAATGCCACCCCCCAAATGCAAAGAGGAAATTTTTGGGGGAAAAAATATTTAAAAAAAAAAATATAGGAAGACTCTTTGCTGGACCCCAAAAACCCATGACGACCACAGGGGAAAAATGAAACAATGAAAAAATCCATTCAACAAAGTTTTTAATGAGTCAAGGAGGGAAAAAAGGGCACTTACTAGCTGTAAATCTCGAGAATTTCCTAAGGTACAGGGGGTTTCCTAAGAATACTGCAGATTTTAAAGAATACTGTAGATTTTCTAAGAATACTGTTTTCCCCCGAGAGTAGATAAATGGGGAATATATTTTCTAAATTTTAGAGCATTCTTTATTTAGTGTAAATTATATTGAGGTTAGTTTAATGTAAAAAACAAATGAAAGGGAAAAAGATGTAATAAAAAAAAAATTTTTAAAAAAATTGTTTTAAAGGTTTACATAAAAAAAAAAATTTAAAAAAAAGACAATTAGCAGAAGTGAAGAGAAATGAAACAGATTACAGCAAAGAGCAAAATTATTCCAAAAAAATTAAAAAAAAAAAGAGATATAAAAATGGGGAATTTTTTAAAAAAAAAATGTTCCCCAAACAATATTCAGTACGTACTTATAGCACTTTAAAATTTCCTAAGAAGGGACGAAAATCGTAGAGAGTGAAAATAAACACTAAACCTGACTCTAAAAATAACAAGCAACAAAATAGGAAGGCACAACTAAACACACATTATAAAACCCAGACAAAACATTAAGACAAAAATGCTGACTATAAATTACCCAGGTTTCCAACCACATGTGAGCAAGCTCGTGGGCCACTACAACAGCTACTTTCTTCCTGTTGTAGGATGAGGAACTACGCTCGTCGTAGAAAGGTTGACCCAGGGTCGTGATCAGACCCCAGTGTTCCATCGCCCAGAGATGAAGTCTGGGATAGCTATCATGTCTGACCAACGGTAAATATATATATATATATTAGCTAAAACGGTATGTGATTACAAGAAAAAAAAAAATATATGCATGTGTGTGAATGTAACTGTGTTTGCAAGCAATGGCAGATTCAAGCTATAAGGAAATCACATCGATCCATCCTTTTTCATGGAGTTTGAGCACAGGAATGGCAGGAGCAACAGCAACTTCCTTTCATCAGTTGATTGATTACTTGGGTTTAAAGCTTTCGACTACACAAAGGCTGCGTGTAAACTGTTCACCACCAGTCAAGGATATTTTAAATTTTAATATAGGGATTAAATTAAACTCTAAGAGGATACATACAAAGCATTTTTTCATTGATCATGTCTCTTGGCTTTTTAAATTTGGGGTTTAAAGCCTATCGACTACACGATAGTCATTAAGGCTGCATGTCTCTTGATCAGCACTAATTAAGAATATTTTAATTCATTGGATAGGGACTAAAAAATTTAAAGCGACAGGCTCCTTAAAATTAAGATAATTCTGAGTGTATGTACACTGGGAGATATATTTGTAATACCATAAAAGAAATAAAATATAGCAAAATTAAAAACAACTTCATGAGATCATGTTTTTTTTCATTCCCAAGGGAGGTCACTATCACAGCACTAACAACAACAAACTATCTTGACAGAAAACTAGAAAAACAAAAAATACAATAATTTCAAACCGAATAGGCTAAGGGCCCAGACCTGTTCACATTAAATAATTATAATTTCGCCTTTGTTTTCCTTTTAAGTAAACATGACATGACTAGTAGTTGCAATCTTCAGAAAAAAAGAACTCAAAGTAAACTGCATTTTCCTGAAGATATGACTAGTGTGTTTTTTTTTTCTTCTTAATTTCTGAGTCTCACTTAATCTTATAATGTAGATAGAAATGAAGAAGTCATCTCTGATTCACTTATTCAAATCAACAAACCAGTGAGGTCATTTATTTTATGAATTCGTGACTATGCATTTTCGTATGTATGTAGGCAAAGTCTTTCCTGTCCTAGGCATACATTTCTATTTATTTTTTTACCTTCCCTCCCTCTCGAGGCATCCTCCCCCGCTTTTATTTATAACGTGCGTTGCCTCTATTGAGACGTATACTTTTTTTTTAAATTTCAAAAAGGAAAGCCTGAACGTATTAGTTTTAACCCTCAATACTCAGATGATCTCTTTATGCTCTCTGATGATCTACACTTCCACTCTCATGGAAAACAGGGATTATCATACAGTTACGCAATCAAGGCGTTCACTTCTTTCATGCCCTTCCTAGATATCAGGTGACTTTTTGTGTCAAGCCAAAAACTTCTATACAAGGCTGGCTGTTAATTAAGCACAACAAAGGAAGGAAAGAAAAAGGATATGATAACATTCAATTTTCTGACTGGATACAATACAGTGGGACCTCGACTTTCGAGCAGCTCCCAACTCAAACAATTATGTAAGTGTATTTCTGTAAAAATGCTTTTGTAAATTTTAATTTTGGGGGGCTGAAACAGATTAATCTAATTTACATTATTCCTTATGGGAACAAATTCGTTTGGTATCGGCACTCAAACAACCTTCTGAAACGAATTAACCTTGTAACTCAAGGTACCACTGTATTATGTTTCTAGTTAATTTACGATCTTTTAAAAATTAATATTTAATCTCGATTCATTGTAAGAAATTATTCTAATTGTATGATAATTTAGTTTAGATGTTACATTGACAAGCTTCTATTCACAAAAGTCTGTTTCTGTTTTAAAGGCATCATTAAAATATATTATCAGTTAACCTTAGTATTGCTAAATGATTAGCCCGCAGCTTAGAAAAATTCAAAAATTTCCCCCCTTTTTGGGGGAGTGGAAACTGCACACTTCAAAAATTTTTTAAAAATTTACCTTAACACTTCTACACAGTTTATTGAATTTGAAAGTATATCTTGATCACAGATGTTAAAAAACAACAAAAACCTTCATTGACAGGAATATGATTCCACCCAACGAATTAAAATAAAAACTACCGTCATAGAAGCATTTGTTTTTTTAAAAATAGGCTAGATAAATACAAGTGGGTGGGGGGGGTGTTTGGACCTAACTAGTTATGCTACGGTCTTCCCCCTTTTTCTCCTTTTTTAAGGGAAGTGCCCTGACTACCTGGATTTTCCCTGGAGGGTTAACCCAAGTAGTCAGGTCAAAACCGGAGTGATGGACCTGCCTCATATGGGCGAAGGCCTGCTGCAGTGCTCCTTCTTTTTTTGTAAAGGGGAATGGAACCCCCTACCACCATAAAAACTTAAGACGTTTTTTTTTTTTTTGGGGGTTTTGGGATAAATACATGAGGGGGTGGGGGGGGTGAGTTGGACCTGACTCGTGCTACTAGGTCAGATGCTGTGCTCCTCCCAAAATGAATGTGACTGACCTGACCGGTCAAGGCATTGGTTTGTCGGGGGGAAAAATTTTGGGACCTCCCTTCAGGGGCCAGTGGCCTTCTGCAGTGTTCCTTATAATAATAATAATAATAATAATAATAATAATAATAATATTTTTATTGTGACATGGTACAATGATACATGGAGACAAGATATATTTCTTAATAAATGAAATGCCAAAGCCCTAATATGCTGTGCATTGGGGGATTTTTAAAAGACTACTTTATTCTAGATACAGGGAAAAAAATTATGGTTGACAATTTATAAAATAATAAATTCATATCTAAGTTATAAAGTTTGAATATAAGTTGAACATATAAATTAAAATTTCAGCAATGCAAAAATTTTGGGGATATAACAATTTAAAAAAATTAGTTGCATTAGTTGTTTACGGGGGCATTATAAGAAATGTTGGGGAAATTTTCTTAGTATGTATTATTCATAACGGGTTTTTTAATTTTAAATGATTAGTCGGGTTTTTTTCATTAAGTGATTATTCTACTTTGTTGAGAATGTTTGATATTGAGCATTTAGTTTTTGGGGGGAAAGGTGATTTTTTAAAACTTTTTGAATTGGGGTACAGGCAGGGTTTCTTTGGCAATGACGGGGAAAAATTTCCCAAAATTTTTTGTGCCTTTTTTATGCATTGATTTTTTTCATAGTGTTAGATGGACAGGGGGAACAGGGGGTGATCTGTGTCTAGTGTTATGGTCATGTGTCCTTTTAAAAAGGGATGTTCAAAAACAGCTTACTGTAATAAGAAGATATTCCCTTTTAAATAGAAGAAATTATCCAAATTAACAAAGCAATAACTTTAACCCTGTTTAGGTAGAGGATACTGTACTTAAAAATAACCGTAGAAGTTCAAGACGCTGACACCGAGGTCCCCCGGGAGATTTTGGTCGGTTAATTTTTTTTAAGGTTGAATATTAAATATTTTAAACGGGAAAAATGGAAATATTTTAAAGAAAACTTTTGAATTTGGGAAAAGAAAATACTGAAGCAGTTTTTTTTAAAAAATTAAAGCTTATGAAGGGAAAAAAAATTATTTTTTAATAAAAGTTTGAAGGTTCTAAAAAATTTTTAAAAAAGATTTATTATAAATTTTGAAGTTTTTCAAAAAAAAGGGGGTTTTTTTAACAACAATATTAAAGTTTAAAAAAATAGGAATTCTGAATTTTAAAAAAATATAGAAGCTGCTAAAAAAAAATATTGGTTTTGTAAAAAAATATTGAAGTTTTTTTTATAAAAATATGTAATCTTGTTTAGAAATTATGGATTTTTTAGTTTTACAAATATTGAATCTTGAATAAATCCAGTAAGCTGTTGAACATTTTTTTTTTAAAACAAAATTACTGAAGCTAGTAAACAAACAAACAAAAATAAATATGACTTTAAAATTTTTAAAAATTTTTAAAAAAAATTACAGTTTTTGGGGAATTTTAAAAAACAGATAATTAATAAATTACAAAATAAAATGCAAGGTAATGAAGTGGGTGAAGGCCCAAAAAATAGAATTAATGAGAAAAATTTTGATGTTGATGGAAAAATTTTGGGGTTTAAAATTTTTTGAACAAAAAAAAAGAAGTTTTAACTAAAAATATATGAAGCATTAAATACTTTGAAAAAATACACACACACACACCCCCCCCATGACTCGACCCCTGCAACCACAAATAGGTGAGTGCAAATGGGGGAAATACACACACATGCATGTACACACACACTATGAATTATCCCTGAAAAACCCAAATTGGGGGATACACACACAAAAATTTGGGGGAATAACAAATGTTTGGAGGGCATGAAAGAATCATGGAGGCATTCCCAGACATCATAGCACTCACGGGGAAACGCGAGAAAAAAAACAAATGCGATCTTTCCAACCGGGTACGATTGTAAAAAAAGATGGGAGGAGGCACTGCTCAATAAAACCCTGTGGAATTTTTTTTGGCACTTTAGACTGGGGGGGCCCCAAAAGGGGGGGATTTAGGATCTATAACCCACCACAGAATGAAGGGGGCCCAAAACAAGAGATGATGAGAGCAACAGAGCAATAGATGGGCACTAGCTAAGGTTGCCAGAAGGACCCACATCAGGTCAAAAATAAATTGTGGGGATTTTTAATCACCCCCAACCTTTGGAAACCACATGGGGGGCAGAAGGGGGAGGGCTAAGATGATTTTACTGGAAAACCCATGCAAACATATTAGGGACATTACCAGAGAGAGGAGAGGGTGAAAAGAAAAGGGCCCCCCCGAGCTAGTGATCATTTGGTCTTGAGCTTTAAAAATTTTAAAATAAAGGGGGAAAAAGGGGAAAAGGGAAACCCGGGGATACCTGGGAGGGGTTTTGGGGGCAACGCCCCCCCGGGTTTTGGCAGGGTTTATGGGGATCAGGGCCCCCTTTTAAACCCGGCTGTTACTGAAAGCCTGGAAATTTTCCAGGCCAAAAGGGGTTTTTTAAAAAGACTAGTCCCCCAGCTTTGGATTCCATGAAAAAGGTTGGGGAAAAGACCGACACACTGGGGGACAGGAGAATAGTGTGGACATGATAACAACATATAAAAAATTGAGAAGAATTGACAAGGTAGATAGGGGCAGGCTGTTTCATCAAAACCCCTTAATTGCTCAAATTTATCATTCGCCACCCAGCTCTGGTCGAGTGAGGGTTTGCTGAGCTCAGTCCTGACCCCTGGCAGTGCCTCGAAACAACTTGGTTTTCTGTCAACATGGTGTCAGCCGGCAGACCTAGGACGAATACAGTAATCATTGACATGGTGACAGGAGTTTTACATCCAGCAACTGTCCTTCCCACCATATTGAGGGATGTGTATAACATCGATACATCAGATTTATATGGTGTGGTGTTGAACGGAGTCAACAGGGTGTTTGTGAAGCTCCTGACTGCTGAAGTATATGAGCGACTTGTCGACTGTCATCAGGACAGAGTATATACTGTGCATACTGAATTGCAGGTGTGTTTGAAGGATGTGTCAAGGATTTACACTTGGGTTCGTGTCAAGAATGTCCTGTTCGAAGCAGATTCAGTGGACATCAGTCCTGTCTTCAGCGACTTTGGAGTGATACATGCGGCAACTGCTGGGAAATGGAGTGAGGGGCCTCTGGAGGGTCTTTTCGAGGGGTCTTTTTCCTTGAAGATGACGCTCCGATGCCCTATACCCTCCTACGTTGTATTGCCTGATTTCCGTACACATGTCTATGTGACCTATATGGGACAACGTAGGACATGCCGGTTGTGTGGAGCCTATGAACATGTGGCGGCTGACTGCATGAAGAGGACGGTTCAGCGTGTGGATGTAGGCCTACGAGGGCAGGACGTGAAGGTGCACAGGGGAGTGCAGGAGAAGGTGGAAAAGAGGGGGAAGCAATCGAGGTTGTGGAGTGAGATTGTGGAGGGATCTGAGGAGGTGTGTCTCACCTTGACTCAGGAATCTAGAGCGCCAGAGAGTAATGCCGTGAGTGGTGAAGGTTTGGGCTCTAGTGAGGATTTACCCTTTGAGGAGGTGTTAAGGGACATCTTGGATGACCCATTGCTTGTGCTGAGTGGTGGTTTGGAAGAAGCAGTGGGAATGGTGGAAGGTTTGGTGAGTGGCAGTCTGGAGGAGCAGATTTTGGTAAAAGAGCAGGTACCTGTGGAGGTACATCAACCTGATAATGTAGAAGGTATGGAGGTAATAGTCGGGACCAGGAAAAGGTCGGGAACCTTGTCTGATAGTGACGATGTGTTAACCCCTGCTCAGAAAACAGGTAAAAAGCCATTGGTAGAAGTTGCGAGGAAGGACTTAGGTGTGTTGCAAGATAGGGGAAAAGTCAGGGAAGGAAAGCAGGTGAGTAAGGGAGGGGGTAAGGGGAAGTCGGTGTCGCAGCTTCCGCCAAGGCCAAAGGGCAAACCCTCGCAATTGATTTCCAGTGTTCAAACGGATTGAGAGACGAGATTAAGAGAGCATGGGTGGAGTGTACGTTAAGACGGTATGGGGGAGAGTGGCTTTCATTCAGGAGCATAACTTTAGGTGTGGGAGAGAGCTGCGAATGTCGGGATGTAATGTATATGCAGGATCGTCGGGGAAATTAAAGGGAGGGGTGGCTGTGGCGATAGCTGTGTCAAGCCCTTTTAAATTTTTGGCTTGGGAGGAGTGTGGGGGTATGATAGTCAGAGTGGAGGGGGAGTGGGGTGGGGTACGGGTTTGTTTCCTGGGCTTATATATGCTTGCTGAGCAGTCTAGGAAGGTAAAATCGGACTTTGTTCAGGATTTCATGATTTATGCTTTTTGGGGTTTGCCGGGTGTGTCTATTGTTGGGGGTGATTTCAATTGCGTGATCAGGGAGAGGGATGTGGAGCTGAGGGGGCGGGATGTGTGTTAGTGGCTTTGCGGGATTTGTTGAGGAGTGTGAGTTTGAGGGATGTAATAGGGGTTGGGGGTGTGGGGGAGCATACTTTTGTTAGAAGAGGGTACGGGGCTAGATTAGATAGAATATATGTGACAGGGAGCATGGTGGTGGGTAGGGTTCAAATTTTAGACGTGGGTTTTTCTGATCATAGGGGAGTTTTAGTGGATGTGGATTGAACTGGTGTGGAAAAGTGGTTTAGGGGATATTGGAAGCTTAACGTCAGGCTTTTGTTGGGTGAGGACAAGAGGGTAGGGTTTGGGGATTGGTGGAGGAGATTGTGGGATAGGGGTCGTCGAGTGGGAAATTTGGTGGAGTAGTGGGTAACAGTGGGGAAGCCGCAGATACGTGTGTTTTACCAGAGGTTGGGTAGGGAAGAGGCGGGTTGGAGGTTTGGATTGCAAAACTATATAGAGGGATTGTTACAGAGTTGTTATGAGAGGGGGGAACACAGGATGATGGGGGAGATTAGGGATTTGAAGGATAGATTGGTGGAAATTCAGAATGAGAGATTTGCGGCATGTAGGATGAAAGCGGGTATGGATGATGTATTGTGGGGGATAGACCCTCAAAATACATGTTGGGGAAGTGTAGGTCCTGTAGGGAGGTGATGACGGTGGAATGCATCGAAGTGGAAGAAAGATTGGAGAGTTTTGAGAGGGGTATGAGGATCCGGAGCACGGTGTATGTGGATAAATGGTTTGCTAAATATATGAGTAGTGTGGATGTAGGGATTGGGGAGAGGGAATTCTTCAGGGGGGATTATTGGGAGGTTGGGGGAGGGAGAAAGGGCATGTATGGAGGGGAGGATTAGTGTAGAGGAGGTATGGGAGGTGGTGGATGGACTGAGTAAAAGTAAGGCTCCGGGTATAGATGGCTTAGCGAATGAATTTTATAAGGAGAATTGGGAGGTAATGAGGGATTGTGTGGTAGGAGTGATGAATAGTATGTAGTTGGATGGGGTGATGGGGAGGGAGATGGGAATGGGGGTGGTGGTCTTGGTGTGGAAGGGGAAGGTGGGGGACATGATAAGTAATTATAGGCCTTTGGTGCTCATGAATACAAATTACAAGATATTTGTGAAAAAATTGGGAAATAGAATGAAACGTGTGCTGGAAGGAGTGATTACAGAGGGGCAGGGTGGGATTCTGGGTAGAGGTGTGATTAGAGGTCACGAAAGAATAAAAGCATTTATTGATAGTGGTGTGGGGGGGGAATTTTGGCATTAGACTGGAAAGGGGCGTATGACAGTGTGGAACGGGAAGTACTGTATGACATTATGAGACGGCAGGGGTTTGGTGAGGAGGTGGTAGGTTGGGTGCAGTCGCTGTATGGGGGTTCATGTGTAAGAGTACAGGTAAATGGAAGATTAGGGGGTGTGGTACAGATGGGTAGGGGTATTCGGCAGGGTTGTCCCCTGTCACAGATTTTATTTGAGTGTATGCAAAATCCGTTTTATAGGTTAGTGGAGGAAGGGATTAGGATGTGTGGGGCTGGGGGAGGGGATTATAGGCATTGTGGGGTATGTGGATGACACCACAGTGTTCTTGGGACATGAGGTAGGTTTGGCAAATATAGGGAGGATTTTACGGTTATTTTGTATGGCTTCTGGGATGCGGGTGAATGGGGCGAAGTCGAAACTGATGGAGGTGGGGTCATGGGTGGGTGGGGGGTTGGGGCAGGGGATTGGGTGGCTCATAGTGGATAGCATTAAAAATTGTGGGATAGTGTACATGAGGGATTGTTATAGGGCTAGAAAAGTGAATTCGAGTAGAGTGGTGCAGGGAGCGAAGGATCGTATGAACAGTTGGAGGGCGGGGGATCTCACTTTGAGACAGAGGGTACTTGCGGTAAATGTAATGATCTATAGTAGAATATGGTATGTGGCGGTCATCTACCCTCTCTTGCAGGCGGATGTGTATGATTTAGAGTGTAAAGTTTTTAAGTACATATGGGCGTATGGTAGACATTGGCTGAAAAAGGAAATATTTAGGAATAGGGTAATGTCAGATGACATTACACCTGTTGGTGGATCGGGGAAGACGGAGGAGTTGTAGGTGGAGTGTATGAGTCTTACGTATGGAGTTTGGGAGTGTACGGGGAACTGGGGTTGATTAGACTACTGATGGTGGTGGGTAAATAATAGAGGAAAGTCATCATACGTAGTACAAGGCTTGGGAGGAGTGTGGGGGGGTATGATAGTCAGAGTGGAGGGGGAGTGGGGTGGGGTACGGGTTTGTTTCCTGGGCTTATATATGCTTGCTGAGCAGTCTAGGAAGGTAAAATCGGACTTTGTTCAGGATTTCATGATTTATGCTTTTTGGGGTTTGCCGGGTGTGTCTATTGTTGGGGGTGATTTCAATTGCGTGATCAGGGAGAGGGATGTGGAGCTGAGGGGGCGGGATGTGTGTTAGTGGCTTTGCGGGATTTGTTGAGGAGTGTGAGTTTGAGGGATTTTATTTTGTAAAGAGTACATATTGTGTATGTATTCCTGGAGTGTAATGATTATTATACTGTATATGTGTTGGAGGATCTTATAGATTCAGTTTGATTATAATTTTGGTGTAATGTGTGGTGTATTCGGATTAAACATTTGTAGATTATATGCATGAGAGATTATGTTGCATAACGAATGAAGGTGTGTTACACAGGTTTGGATTGCAAATTTGGATATCATTAATAAATGTACTGTTAATAGGTAATATTACTATTGTTTTGGTGTATTTTGTTTACCGAAGGGTTATATTTGGCCCCTGTTGCTATTGTAGGTGTTAGGTAGGGCAAGTTAAGATCAATGAGTTTGTGTCAGGCTAGACATGAGGATATACGTTAAATAAAACTTAAAAGATTAGGGGTTTCCAATGTAATTGATAGGGTTATGTTTGTAAATCAGGTGGTGGATAGTTTTAGTCATGTGCATGTATATATGCAATGGACACCTACATGACCAGTAAAGGTTTTTTAATCATAAGAAATAAAGGATTGCAATTTTAAATGTAATAAAGTTTGTATTAAAGAGTATCAAAGGTTATGGGTTTATTTGTGAGGTGGGGTATACTATTGGTACGTAATTAAATGTTAGGTTAATTTGAAAGGAGGGCTATATTTTGTATATAGTTAAGTTCAGATCACTTTTTGATATACCCCGTGTTCATATCAACCTATGTAAAAATTCTATGCACATAAAGGGCCCCAGAATCTGGAATTCATTACCAGTAAATATTAAGATAATCTTGTCTGAAAATCAATTTAAGACTCAACTCAAAACCACCTACTCACCCAAAACTAAATGATCATACTATAAACTACTTTGAAAAATGCTCATTATTACTTTCCTATACGATAATCTCAATTTTTAATAATATGTTACTATTATGTTACCCCCTACTCAATCAAAACTAAATACTCATATTATAAGTTAATGTCAAAAATGCTCAATGTTATTTTCCTTAAGATAATCTCAATTCCATATTACCATTACTGTAACAATCTAATATCATTATATAATAATTTAAACAGTAAAATTTCATCATATTGTAATTTGAAAACAATTTTTAACTAGAATAAACTCAATAAATTTCTCTAATATTAAGTACATAGTCTTTAAGTTACTAGATTAAGCTGCCCCTAATGCCATGGCATGTCAGTGGCTCTCCTTGCACTCTATTTACATTGTAACTACCAATACCTATGTAATCTGTAATCTGCAATGAAATAAAATTTACTTTACTTTACTTTACCTCAGTCCCGTACCCTTTGTATGGATTTGCTGTCTGTAACAATGTGCTGTTTGTTTGCATTACTATTATGATCAAATGCTGTCATGTACATATATGTATTGGATTTAAAACTAATAAAATGTAAAAAAAAAAAAAAAATTGCTCAAAGAAAAAAAATTTATCAAATATAATCTAGTA
Source organism: Cherax destructor (assembly GCA_009830355.1). Taxonomy (NCBI): domain Eukaryota; kingdom Metazoa; phylum Arthropoda; class Malacostraca; order Decapoda; family Parastacidae; genus Cherax; species Cherax destructor. The sequence goes on from WNWK01026115.1 coordinate 14,676, forward strand.
CAAATGTTGAAACTTATACCTTATGTATCCTTATGTACCCTTGTGCTCCTTGTAACTCATCTAATGACCATCTAATTTGTTATTGCAACACAAATTATTGATTTAATTTGTTTAATCTGATTTAATTAATTTTATAAATAATACAAAAGTATAAAACTATGTTTAAAAAATGTCATGTCTAAACTATGTTCAGATTTAATAGCTTAAATACTCAACTATACTCATATTGTAAACTATTTACTAAAATTCTTACCATTTAGTTTTAAGTTAATTTTAAAGTCTGCCCAAAATGCCCTGCATATTAGAGGCCTTTGGCATGTACACCTCCTAACATCTCATAACCCATTGTAATTCTTTGTATCATGTCCAAATAAACTATTACATGGTGACGCCAACACCCATAGCAGGTCGGCTGACATGTCGTGAATTTTCGTATTTTTTTTCCCCGATTTTTTTCCTTAATTTCTTCTATTATTGTTACTTATATAATAATTGACGATTTGGCATGATAACAGAGTGAGCGTTGCTTATACATAGTCTGGGAGCCAATCAGGAGCCGTCTAGAGCATTCGCTTGCGTCAGCAGAAATTCCTGTCTCAGGATAGCCGGGGAATATCAAACAAACACAAACAAACAAACAAATTTTATTTCATTGCAGGTTACATGGGTATTGGAAATTACAATGTAAATTGAGTGCAAGGAGAGCCACTGACATGCCATGGCATTAGGGGCAGCTTATTCTAGTCCTTAAAAACTATGTACTTAATATTAGAGAAATTTATTGAGTTTATTCTAGTTAAAAATTATTTTCAAAATTACAATATGATGAAATTTTACTGTTTAAATTATTATATAATGATATTAGATCTTAGATTGTTACAGGTGTTAAGATTCTTGAATGATAATATGGAATTGAGATTATCTTAAGGAAAATAACATTGAGCATTTTGACATTAACTTATAATATGAGTAGGGGTAACATAATAGTAACATATTATTAAAAATTGAGATTATCGTATAGGAAAGTAACAATGAGCATTTTTCAAAGTAGTTTATAGCATGATCATTTAGGTTTGGGTGAGTAGGTGGTTTTTGAGTTGAGTCTTAAATTTATTTTCAGACAAGATTATCTTAATATTTACTGGTAATGAATTCCAGATTCTGGGGCCTTTATGTGCATAGAATTTTTACATAGGTTGATATGAACACGGGTATATCAAAAAGTGATCTGTGTCGTGTGTTGTGGTCATGGGTCCTATTAAAGTTGGTGAGGAGAGTTTTGAGCAGAGGGTTTATATTAGAGTGTAAGTTTTATATATGTAGTAGGCACAAGAGTAAGTATGAATGTTCTTTACGGTGAGTAGTTTGAGACTTTTGAATATTGGTGGAGTATGCTGTCTAGAGTGGGAATTTGTTATCATTCTGACTGCGGCCTTTTGTTGTGTTATGAGTGGTCTAAGGTGATTTAACGTTGTTGATCCCCATGCACAGATTCCATAGGTGAGATACGGGTAGATAAGTGAATGATATAGTGCAAGGAGAGCTGATTGAGGTACATAATAGCGTATCTTTGATAATATGCCTACTGTCTTCGAGATTTTCTTGGAAATTTGTTGTATATGTGTTTGGAATTTAAGGCTACTATCAAGGTGGATTCCTAGGAATTTTCCTCTGTGAGTCTTGTGATGGGTGTACCATTGAGTGTTATGTTAAGTGGAACATTTGTGGCTTTGCTTCCAAACTGTATGAAGTAGGTCTTGTCAGTATTGAGAGTAAGCTTGTTAGTCGTCATCCATGTTGATATTTTCTGTAATTCGGCATTAACAGTGTTGGCCAGTATAACTGGATTTGGGTGAGAGAAGACATATGTTGTGTCATCTGCAAATAAAATGGGTTTGAGTAGTTGTGATGCATTCGGTAGGTCATTTATGTAAATGAGGAATAGTAGTGGCCCCAGGACACTTCCTTGAGGGATTCCGACTGTAATTGGTTGTGTGGAAGAGTTCGCTCCATTTGTGTACACGTATTGGCTTCTGTTGGTGAGGTATGATTTTAGGTAGTTGAGTGGGTGCCCTTATACCATAGTGTGCTAATTTTGTGAGCAGTAAATCATGGTCGACTGTATCAAAAGCTTTGCGGAGATCAATGAAGATTCCCAGTGGGACTTCTTTTTTCTCAAGTGCTGTATATATTAACTCCAACATGTGTGTAATAGCATCGTTTGTGCTCTGGTTTGTCCTGAATCCAAATTGACAGGGGTTGAGTACATTGTGTGAGACGAGGTAGGAATAGATTTGTCTATGAATAAATTTTTCGAAGATTTTAGAAAGCAATGGTAAATTAGAAATTGGTCTATAATTATTCAGGTCTGTTTGATCACCTCCTTTGCTATTATCAATACTACGGCTCTTATATCTATCACAATTGATCTATTATGACATAATAGACAATATAAATAACAAATAAACATGGTAAATACTCCAGAATGAATAATATGTGGCATAATATGATCGCCACCTCGGAGTATAATGTTACTTCCCTGGTGATTGGTGTTCCTGGGGGTTCCCTTTTTCTCTCTAGGTGGGGTCTAGTATTAAAGAACACGTACAGGGCTAACTATGATATTCACTTGTAATGCAAGATAAAGCTGAGAAAAATGTTATTTTGCTCCGAAATTTTTTTTTTCCTTGCGCGACCTTCCGCGCGGATTATCTCGGAAGTAAGTTATTCATCTATATATTGCTCGGTAATCGTTTATAATCATAGGAATGAAATGAAATACACAGACAACATAAAAGAAAGGTTGTATTACATAATGGTGATCACCGTTTTTAGATATCTTAATTAGTTTTTGATTTATGTGAGGTAAAAGTCAGATATTTTCCAAAATGTAAAAAACATACAACTTTATTTTTTTTAAGAATGAAGATAGGGATAAATTACAGCAAGGTGACCATGATAAACTCAGATTATCATTGTTTTATGCGTAGGTGATGCCAGAACACCTTCAACAAGTCCCACTACGTAGGTGATGCCAGAACAGCTTCTACAAGTTTCACTACGTAGGTGATGCCAGAACAGCTTCTACAAGTTCCACTACGTAGGTGATGCCAGAACAGCTTCTACAAGTTCCACTACGTAGGTGATGCCAGAACAGCTTCTACAAGTCCCACTACGACAACCAAATTTTTTATATGTGATGTTTGGTAAAAATTTGGTAAATATTTTTTTTCTCTATTGTTTGGTGGTCGATCTTTTTGAAACTTGATACAAAACTACTAGAAAGGTGCTTCTTTACGAATAAAAAAAAAAATGAACGAAATCGAACGAAAATAACAAATATATAAATAAAATATATAAAAAAAATTACCACGTGTGTACATGCCAGTGATCAAAGATTTGCATAATTCCTTGATTCTGATTGAATACTATCATACATCCAGTCATCTATGGTTGTGGAGTCTATAGCTGTTGTTGTTAACTTGGCTTACATTCGTCGCCCAGCTCTGGTTGAGTGAGGAGGTGCGACGCTGAGCTCTGCCATCTGGTGGGAACCTAGTGAGCTAGCATTTTCTGTCAACATGGCAGCTGTAGGCAGACGCCGGCAGCAAACTGTGTGTATTGACATGGTAAAAGGAGTCTTACACCCGGGTACAGCAGGAACAGTTTTGCCGCTTATACTGAGGGATGTCTACAGCATAGAAGCTACTGATTTGTATGGAGTGGCTCTGAATGGGGTCAATCGCGTCTTTGTAAAGCTTCTGGCAACTGATGTGTATGAATGACTGGTGGATCAGCATCACGACAAAGTGTATACAGTTAATTCCCCCATGCAGGTACGACTGAAGGATGTGTCCCGGGCATATTCTTGGTTATGTGTTAAAAACGTACCATTTGAGGCAGACCAAGTGGACATTATGAAGATCTTCATTGAATATGGGACGGTGCATGCAGTGACAGCTGGGAAGTGGATTGAGGGGCCACTGGAGGGCCTATTCGAGGGAACGTGTTCCTTTAAAATGACCATTCGACGACCTATCCCCTCCTACGTTGTGATGGCTGATTTCAGAACACAAGTGTATGTAACTTACATGGGACAGAGACGTACTTGCCGCTTGTGTGGGGCATATGATCATGTGGCAGCTGATTGTATGAGGAGGGGTATGAACCGTGGTGAGGGAGGCATGAGGCTGCATAGTGTGGTGGAGGCCAGAGGTGCTGGGGTGCCTCAGGGAGATGTGGAATGACAGCCGAAGCTGTGGAGTGAGATAGTGGATGATTCTGCGGAGATATGTCACACCCTGCCTAGGGTGTCGCAGGAAGATGATAAGAAGCAGAAGGGTAGTGAGGTGGAAGAGAATGGTGAAGATATACCCTTGGAGGATGTTCTGTAGGCTATAATTGATGATCCTTTACTGATGTTGGAAGTGGAAGACACTGGAGAGGTAGAAGGGGTGGTGGTATTGGATGAGGTATTTCGTGTTGAAAGTCAAGAGGTGCAGCAGTTGGAGAGCGTGCAAACGACTGTTGAAGTGCATCAGGAGGATATTAGTAGTGAGCAGGTAGGGACGGTGGGGTCCCGTAAGAGGTCTTAACCTTTGTCAGACAGTGATGACGTGTTAACACCCGCTCAACGATCTAGTAAAAAGCCATTGGTGGAAGTTGTGGCAACGGCAGTGGGGGTGGCACAAGAAAGGGGGGTGTCAAGGGTGGAAAATTAGGTAATAAAGGGGGGGGGGTTAAGGGTAAGTCAGTGTCACAGCTTCCACAATGGCCGAAGGGCAAACCCACACAGTTGTATTCAAGTGTATGACGATAAATGTAAATGGCATGAGGGATGAAGTGAAGAGAGTGTGGGTGGAGGGGACTTTTCGGCGTTATGGTGTACAAGTGGCTTTTATACAAGTGCATAATTATAGGTGTGCAAATGAATTATGTATAAAAGGTTTTGTCGTGTATGCGAGTTCGTCTGAGAGGTTAAAGGGAGGGGTGGCGGCAGCTATAGCTGTGTCAAGCCCTTTTCGACCTTTGGGTTGGGAGGTATGTGGGGGTGGTCGGGTGGTAAGAGTTGAGGGGGAATGGGGAGGGGTGAGGGTTTGCTTCGTTGGGGTGTATATGCCGGCGGAGCATTCCAGCAGGGTGAAAACGGAGTTTGTAAATGATGTTTTGGTATATGTGTGTGGGGGTTTATCAGGGGTTTCGGTAATGGGGGATTTCAATTGTGTGATTAGGGAAGGACGTGGAACCAAGAGGGCGGGTTGTGAATTGGGGCTTTGAGGATTGCTAGGGTGTGCAGGTTTAAGGGATTTGGTTGGGGGGGGACTTGGTAGAGCACACTTTCGCTAGGCAAGGGTATGCTGCCAGATTGGACAGAGTTTATGTGACTAGGAAGGTAGTGGTGGGTAGTGTTCAAACGATCTATGTGGGATTCTCGGATCATAGGGGAGTGTTGGTCGAGGTACACTGGGATGGTGTTGCGAAGTGGTTCAAGGGGTACTGGAAGTTGAATGTAAAATTGGTGGTAGGAGAGGACAGGAGGAGGTATTTTAGAAGTTGATGGGAGGGGCTGTGGGAGCAGGGGAAGGGTGCATAGGATCTGGTGGGATGGTGGGTGGGGGTGGTGAAGGAAAGTATAAGAGGGTATTATCAGGCCTTGGGTAGGTAGGAGGCAGGTTGGAGTTTTGGCTTGCAGAAGTATTTGGAGGGTTTTTTGCAGGAGTGTTATGCGAAGGGGGGTCAAAAGTGTATGGGGGAGATTAGGGGTATCAAGGACAGGTTGAAGGAAATCCAAAATGAGCATTTTAATGCATGCAGGGTGAAAGCGGGAATATATGATATGCTTTGGGGGACAGGCCATCTAAGTTTGTTTTGAGGAGATGTAAGCAGAGAATGGATGCGATGACGGTGGAGTGTATAGAGGTGGATGATGAAGGAATGGGTTATGAATGTGGTTTGAAGGTTCGATCTACGGAGGCAATGGGTGTGTATGTGGATAAGTGGTTTGAAAAGTATTTGGCACGAAGGAAGGGTGGTGTGAGGGTAAGTGATATTATGGGGGAGGAGGTAATTGGGTGGGGGGAGATAGAAAATGTCTGGAGGGGCCGATAAGTGGAGAGGAGGTATGGGAGGTGGTTGACGGGTTAAGTAGGGGGAAGACGCCTGTTATAGATGGGATTGCGAATGATTTTTATTGGGAAAATTGGGATGCTCTGAGTGGTTGCGTAATTCAGGTGATGAATTGCATGAAAAGGGATAGGGAAATGGGTAGGGGAATGGGTATGGGTGTGCTGGTGTTGGTAAGGAAGGGTCAAGACTTGGACACTATGAGTAATTTTAGGCCTTTGGTGTTGATGAATAGGGATTATAAAATTTTTGCTAAGATATTGGGGAACAGGTTAAAGAGGGTGTTGGAAGGGGTAATTGAGAAGGGGCAGTATGGCATCCCAGGTAGGAGTATGATCAGGGGGCATGGATGCATAAAATCCTACATTGATAATTGTGAGAGGGGTGGGGTATTAGCGTTGGATTGGAAGAGTGCGTATGACAGTGTTGAGCGGGAGGTGTTGTATGAAATCATGAGGAGACTGGGGTTTGGGGAGGAGGTGGTGGGGTGGGTGAGGACGGTATATGATGGGGCATGTGTGAGGGTGCAGGTGAATGGTAGGTTGGGAAGGGTGGTACCTATGTATAGGGGGCTGAGGCAGGGTTGTCCGCTATCACAGATTTTGTTTGCTTGTATGCAAGATCCGTTTTATAATCTGGTACAGAAGGAAGTGGGGAAGGGGGGAGAAGGGGGGGAGGGTCGGGAATAGTGGGATATGTGGATGACACTATGGTGTTGGTTAGTGGTATGGATGATCTGCATGGTGTGGAAAGAAGTATAGGGTTTTTTTGTGGTGTGACGGTATGAGTGTGAATAGAGCGAAGTCGAAATTGTTGCAGGTGGGGGAGTGGGTGGGGGTGCTTGGGGTCGGGGCTTGGATGGTTGGTTGTGGATAACTTGCGCATATGTGGCATTGTGTACATGAGTGATGGTAATAGGGCAAGGGAGTTTAATTCTGATAGAGTAATGGGGAAGGCGTTGGGACGGTTGGGGGGATGGATAGCGGGGGATTTAACATTAAGGCAGAGGGTGATTGCGGTGAATATGATGATATATAGTACAGTGTGGTATGTGGCTGTTATATATCCCCTGTTGCAGAGGGATGTAATTAGATTGGAGGGGAGGGTTTTTAGGTATATTTGGGCGTATGGCTGGCATTGGTTGAGGAAGGATATTGTTAGGAACAGTGTAGATAGGGGAGGAGGGGGCTGGGGTTAATTTGGTTTGAAAGAAGGTCAATGTGTATGTTTGTGTGAAGGTTATTGGTGGGTGGGTGTGGTTTGGGGGAAGGGGGAAGGATAGAGGTAGGCCGGGTCATAGGGGAAGTGAGTAGATGGTGGGAGGGTAGGGATTTGATATATTGTAAGGATATTTTGAGGAATTTGTTGGTGGTGGATCACCAGCAGGAGATGTCGGTAAGAGTAATTTTGAGGTTGGGGGTGTGGGAGAGGTAGTGGAGTGTGAGGGGGGTGTATTCTGTGTATGACTGGGTAGCTATTTGGAGGGATTTTAGGAGGTTGCGCCTGAGGGCACGGGATAGGGAATTAATGTATAGGTTTATGCATGGGGTGCTGGCTTCCAGGGCTGTTCTTTTCCAAATGGGGGTGGTGCGGGATGGGAGGTGTGAGAGATGTGGGGAATTGGAGTCAGTACTGCATGTGGAGTACTTTTGTGAGATGTTGGAGCCGGTGAGAAAGTGGATAGGGAGAGTTATTCGGATGTTGGAGGGGGGTGGCATGTATAGGTTTATGCATGGGGTGCTGGCTTCCAGGGCTGTTCTTTTCCAAATGGGGGTGGTGCGGGATGGGAGGTGTGAGAGATGTGGGGAATTGGAGTCAGTACTGCATGTGGAGTACTTTTGTGAGATGTTGGAGCCGGTGAGAAAGTGGATAGGGAGAGTTATTCGGATGTTGGAGGGGGGTGGCATGCCTGTGCTGAGGGCATTGTTCTTAGATTTTGAGGGTGTCACTGCTAGGGTGAGAAGGGGTTTGATGTACTGTATGGTAGATTTTGTATGCGGATCGTGGAGATTGAGGGAGGTGGGAATAGGGATAAGAATTAGGGCCTTAGCGTGTTACATGTATCGTTCTAAATGTAGAAATAGGATGGTGTATGGGAGGGAATGGGAGGAGGCTTTTGTAGTGGAATATAGGGGAATGGTCTTGGGGGAGTTTTTAGGGTGAGAGGGGTACCTAGGTAAACAGGGGCTTGGCCAGGTGTGTAAGGTGTGTTAGTTGGGATGTACGGTTTTGTGGGGGTTTGGATAGTAGTGAATGAGTTGTGGTTGTTTTGGTTGGCGGGGAAGGGTGTATGGATGTGGATGGGGGGAGGGTGAGCAGTTTCAAAGGATGGAGTTGACTCTTTGACAAAATGTGGGTGACCGTGGAAGAAATAGGGACAGGAAGGGGGGATAGCGGGAATGTATGTGGTTAGGGATGACGGTACGGACAGGGTTAGTTTTGCGTTGGGTTTTACATAGGGTTGGGGGGGAAGGGGCTTTTGGTATAGTCAGGGGTTTGCGCATGGTTTTGTCTGAGGTAGAGTTTGGTTGAGCGGGGTGTAGGTTGGGGTATGGTGGTGGTCTTTGCCTATTGGAAATAATTTTGTCTCATATAATAATGTAGTAATGAGCTGTGGCATGTCAGAGACATAGATTTTGTGTGAAGGGTAAGTCCTTGATTATGGACCGACCTTTATGTGTTGGCCAGGGTTATAGATTTAAATGTAAAGGGCTTTGGTAGGTTAGGGAAACTTTGTAATTTATACAGGATTTTGTTGATCCACAAGGTTTGTAGTAGGGTATAAAAGTTTATTTGGTTCATCGCCAGTGGTGGCGTTGCTTTTGATGTGTTTGGAGTTGTGACATATGATTACTTATTGGTAAGGTTATACTTGTATATGTCATAATGAGGGTATTTGTATTACTCCATAATTGATAGTGGTTGATTGATTGATATGGTATTTACGGTTGTGTATAACATGTATGTAGGATGAGGGTAATGTGGAATGTGAAACTAAAATATTTATGAAGGTTAGTTTTGGGGTGGGCATTAGGATTTAGTGATGATATGTTAAATGTCAGGGGCTTGGGGTTTTTACCTCTCAGATGTATGTTATTTTACATGGTAGTAACTGTATATGCTAATGTATAATGTGTAGAGGGGGATCAGACATTAAAGGTATACGACTTATTACTTGTTGTATTAGATAACGTATATTGTTGTGAAGGAATTTTCCTGTGTCAGGTGTAAAGGGCATGGTGAAAATATGGATGTTGTGTTTAGGTAGGGTTCTGTGGAAATGTATTTAATATCGTAGTACATATTTTTAGGGAGTTACAATGTTGATTTATGATGGTGTCTTCTGAGGTTATGGTTATCCAGAAGGTTTATATATAAAAAGATGGTGGCATATAACAATGTTTGTGTTTTTGTATTGCATTTAGTAATGATGCAATGCCATGTATGTGAGGGATATTTTCATAAATGTAAACGTATATTTCAGTATGTAAAGTGTTGTGGTGATTGTTCTAGATCATTTTGTGATCTGTATGTATAATGGGACAGGGCAAGTAATTATTATTATTGTGAAAGCATTATAGGTTATGGGAAGCTGTTTTGATTTTCATTTGGATGTTGGAGTGGATTGAGGAGAATGTTTTGTAAAATAGCAGTTTGGGTTTCTCTTTATATGTTATGTATGCATTACTTGTAGGGTATAGTGTATGTCTAAGGCGAGTAGAATAATATTTGTCTGTTGCCATTTTGGAACAGTACGTTGTTGTGGTATAATGATATGTTAAAGGTTAGGTGTTCATGTTGAAGATGCGTCACTTCGACGGGTGTGGCGTGGAGGGTTAGTAGCTTCCTTTTGAAGCCCTCTTAGCACATGTGAGGATAATATATTATACATTGATATGATTTTTTAAATTGTGTTATGATGATGTACTGTGTATGTACTGGGTATATCTGATAAGTGTATGGATATGTAGCTGAATGTTTTTAAATAAAATATAAAAAAACTTGGCTTTTGGGAGAGTACGCTTGTTATTGTTAATCTTTGCCTTTCATTATACTAAATAACCATAACAGTGGCGACGAGGAAGGGATCATCTGAGCCAAGAGTAGTGAGCTAGTGTGTACTTAAGTAGTGGAGTACTGGCAGTGCAGAACGTGCAGCAGTGCAGTGTTTATTGCAAGCAACCGTAGCAACGAGAGGGTGAGTCATGGCGTCACAGTCGCCATTGAGGCTGGGGTCTTTCAACCTACTTAAGTCTTGTCTGTGTATTGTACGTATTACTTTCTTTTGAGTATACTGTTTGTATAACTTTACTTAAGAGTTAATTTGTTCTAGATATATTTTATGTGTGTGTGCTAATTCAATAAGAGATTATTTATTTCTGCATATATTCATTGTCTTTTATTTTCATTGTTTTTCAGTGATTATTCATAATCTTACTTGTCATTCTATAAAAGTCTTGCAATTCCATCTGAGTGATAATTAATTTTCATAGTGAAATATATTATTTTGCGTGTAATAATTTTATTTATATTGTCATAATTCTTTAGTGTTCTGCTTATTTTATTTTTATCGTTACTTTTTCAATATTTTATATTATTTCTTATTTACCATATTTGTTTATTATTTTAATACAATATTTTTTATTTTTTATTTCATAATTTTCTTTGACCAACAAACTGCATTACTGGAACTTTCTTTTTGAATTGTGAGTAGAGATCCCTCCCCTACTGATTGTATTTCCAGTTTGAATTGTGAGTAGAGATCCCCCCCCTACTGATTGTATTTCCAGTTTGAATTGTGAGTAGAGATCCCCCTACTGATTGTATTTCCAGTTTGAATTGTGAGTAGAGATCCCCCTACTGATTGTATTTCCAGTTTGAATTGTGAGTAGAGATCCCCCCCCTACTGATTGTATTTCCAGTTTGAATTGTGAGTAGAGATCCCCCCCTACTGATTGTATTTCCAGTTTGAATTGTGAGTAGAGATCCCCCCCCTACTGATTGTATTTCCAGTCTGAATTGTGAGTAGAGGCGCCCCCCCACTGATTGTATGTCCAGTTCAAGTATTCATTTTTTTTTCTTTTTTTACAAATTTAGTTACTTTTATCAAACAAATTTCAGTGAGCTTTCGTTTTTCATTCAATGTTTTATTATTTTATATATGCAGAGTTACCATCGTCTAATTTCCTTCGTGTGAATTCTTATGTCGTATCATATAATATTTACTTTTTCGCTCTTTTTGTGTATTTCTGTGTAAGACAATGTCTCACACTCTTGTTATTAACGGTGATAGTTCAGTAGTGAATAACGACAACACTCTTGTTATTAACGGTGATAGTTCAGTAGTGAATAACGACAACACTCTTGTTATTAACGGTGATAGTTCAGTAGTGAATAACGACAGTCTAGGTAATGATGACACAGCTCAGGATCCTAGACATTCTTTACCAACTGACAGATAACCATCCTATAGACCATATACTTGTTCTCATGACTAGATTCTTTGCTTACCTTCAATGGTAACATAAGTAATCTTGAAGCTTGGATCACAGCCATACGCACTAGAGTTAGTAATCTTGCAGACGGTAATATATCAGATGCTTTTCTGATTAAGATTGCAAAAGTCATCATTGCCCGATCACCTTCACCCGAATAAATCGCTAAAGTCATTGGCAAGTGTGATTCTGAAAGTTTCACTAAGTGGTCTCATGTCAAAGACCTGGGAGTGATCATGTCAGAGGATCTCACCTTCAAGGACCATATCATTGTATCAATCGCATCTGCTGGAAAAATGACAGAATGGATAATGAGAACCTTCAAAACCAGGGATGCCAAGCCTATGTTGACACTTTACAGATCGCTTGTTCTATCTAGGCTGGAATATTGCTGCATACTAACTGCACCTTTCAAGGCGGGTGAAATTGCTGACCTTGAAAATGTGCAGAGAACCTTCACCGCACGCATAAGTGCGATAAACCACCTCAACTACTGGGAACGCTTGAAGTTCCTAAACCTGTACTCTCTAGAACGCAGGCGGGAGAGATACATTATTATATACACTTGAAAAATCTTATAGTGATTAATACCAAACTTGCACATGAAAATCACTCCCTACGAAAGCAAAAGACTCGGCAGACGATGCAACATCACTCCAATGAAAAGCAGGGGTGCCACTAGCACGTTTTGTTAGTTAGTTTAATATCTTTATTATGCACCCCATACCCATACTGTGGGCGGTAGTCAAAAGATTACAGAGGTACATAATGGGTCCAGGGACTGGGCCCCAAAGTTTTGATAGCTGAACAAGTTACAAAGGTAATGAACTCACAAGTTACAAAGGTAATGAACTCACAAGTTACAAAGGTAATGAACTCACAAGTTACAAAGGTAATGAACTCACAAGTTACAAAGGTAATGAACTCACAAGTTACAAAGGTAATGAACTCACAAGTTACAAAGTTAATGAACTCACAAGTTACAAAGGTAATGAACTCACAAGTTACAAAGGTAATGAACTCACAAGTTAGAAAGGTAATGAATCATGTGAGTAAATTTACTTACTTACGTTTATACATGTTACAATCATGAACAAATTATAAAGTAATGAGCAATTCACTACTCTACACCCGGTTAATGAGTTCTTGGTGCAAATATTGATTGTTGGGTCTCACACACACACTGGACAGGCACCTGAAGTCGGTACCTGACCAGCCCGGCTGCGGTTCGTACGTTGGACTGCATGCGGCCAGCAGTAACAGCCTGGTTGATCAGGCTTTGATCCACCATGAGGCCTGGTCACAGACCGGGCCGCGGGGACGTTGACCTCCGGAACTCTCTCCAGGTAAACTCCAGGTCAACCTTAATTCATTTGTGAATAAATTAAGAGTGACCTAGTCTTAAGATTTTTTTTTTTATATTTTTATTAAAACAAAATACATCACCAGACATATGACATATAATAATTGAGACC
>WNWK01026116.1:0-27767 GCA_009830355.1 Cherax destructor
AGGCTTGGTGTTTTGTTTTGTTGTTCTTCGGATTTTAAAATTTTCTTTTACCACGGATGGATAAATCAATTTTTTACCTACACTGAATCAGGTGTTACCTGTGTTTCGTCTTCCCGGGAGATCACTTACGATCATTGGACTTGGGAATCTAAAGAAACAGATGAGTCACAGTCATGTGAGGAAACCCTTGGTCGGTTTCTGGTTGGTAAATAAGTAGAATGAGCTAAAGGGATCAGTAAAAGCAACTCAATACATAGTTTCAAGAGTTGGCACAATATGGCCAATGAGCCCAAAAGACCAATAATATCATAATGATGGAACACTACAGAAGGCTTAATGGCCCCACAAGGCGGAATGTAATTTGAGAGAGAGGACCCAGGAGCAGAGATTTGACTCTTGTGATGTAGATCAACTGTGCTTGTGAGGTCAAAAAGGAAAAATAATTAACCAGTAAATTGTTACACCCTTGCCTTGGCAAATAGGTGTCAGACACGTCCCCGGGCTTAAGTCTCAGGTGTTTTTTCTTGACTGGGTCAGATCTTAACACACGTGGTGTACGTCTCATGGGGGGGGGGAGCTTTAAGGACCATATAAGTTCGGGAAACAGTTTGAGGGGGAGAATTCTGGCAGAGCTCTGGCCTGTATGCAGAGCTCTGAGCAGCAGATTCTGGCAGGCTCTGGCCTGTATGCAGGCTCTGAGCAGCAGTTTCTGGCGGAGCTCTGGCTGGGGTGCAGAGTTCTGGGGAGAAGGCTGCTGGAGAGTCTCTGGGGGAGACTGTTGGGAGACACTGGGCAGAGTTCTGGCTTGGAACAGTGCTCGTGCTGTGTAGGTCTTGGGACCTGTGGCTAGAGTGTGACTGATTTCCCCTGTGGTGAACTGTCCTCTGAACTATATTTAAGTTATATTATGTTTCGTCAGTTAAATTGTAACCCTTCTCTCACTGCTTATGTACAATCCCATTTTTCTAAACCCAATAGAGTTCTCCTGTTCCTAAATATATTATTGCCCAAGGACTTAATAATAAACTGTGTATTTGTAGAATAGTAATATTCTTTATTTAACTATTTTATTTCAAGTACTGAGAGGGTGAGTAGTGAGGTGGTAATGAGAGGTTATGGTGTAGCTACCAGAGACCTCCCTTACCTCTGCTCCTGTCACTGACTCACCTCTCTCCCACTCGGGAGTACATGCACGCGCTGGCCCCACGTTCTTAATTGTGAGTGTACGAAATATAAACGCACAATGCTAAAAGTGGAAAATATGTGGAGTAGCTTGAAAAATGAGAGTGAAAGCGAATACAGGAGGGAAGAATGTTACCCATTCTCTGAGTTCAAAAATACACAAAAGAAATCTTTATTACGTCAGTTGACCGAAACTTAAGACTGGAAAAAACACCAAAGTTTACCCATTTAAAATTTAAAAAATAGGTAGGCACATACACATACACACACACACACACACACACACACACACACACATATAACGATAGTTATTTGGGTGTTCTTGGTAGCAGGGAATGCAATGATAAGGTTTGAGGCTTCTACTTTATTTGTAATAAAGGTGTGAGCACACAGGCTGTGTTTCTGTGGCCATGGCCCAGCAGCCATGCGCCTTGCAGGAAAGGGGAGTAGGCCTGTTGATTGACTGATGTCTGGGCGCCAAGTGAGAGAGGAACATGCTGGAGCAAAGTGACATGGGTATAGGCCTACAGAGGGCAGCACAAGCATGACGCGAAATATGAACTCAGCTGGCAGACAGCATGGTTGTCTATGCAGACAGTACAGGCTGCCCCACACACACACACACACACACACACACACACACACAAGAAAAGGTATGATAAAGCTCATGGAGCGGGGAGAGCAGAGCCCCAGTAGCAGACAGCGAAGAGGCGGGCCAGGGCGAGTCTCGACCCTGCAACCACAATTAGGTGAGTACAATTAGGTGAGTACACACACACACACACAAAAAGTGGACAGAGTCAGAATGTTCCAGAGATGGGACACAGCAAAAAGGGGGACACAGTTGGAATTGAAGAATCAGATGAATCACAGGGATGTTAGGAAGAATTTCTTCAGTCACAGAGTGGTCGGGAAGTGGAATAGTTTAGGAAGTGATGTAGTGGAGGCAGGCTCCATACATAGTTTTAAGAAGAGGTATGATAAAGCTCATGGCGCAGGGAGAGTGACCCAGTAGCGGCCAGTGAAGAGTCGGGGCCGGGGAGCTATGCCTCGACCCCTGCAACCACAACTAGGTGAGTACAACTAGGTAAGTACACAAACATTGCTGCAGCATATGGGACTTACAAAACCCAAGAATAGGTTTCGATTCCTCAGTGCGAATCTTTCAAGACTCTGACACTGTGTACGTCAGGCTCATATTGGAGTATGCAGCACCCGTTTGGAACCCACACCTGGTCAAGCACGTCAAGTAATTAGAGAATGTGCAAAGGTTTGCAACAAGACTAATTTTGGAGTTAAGGAGAGGTTAAGGAAAATCAATCTGACGACACTGGAGGACAGGAAGGATAGGGGGAAAACAAAAATACTGAGAGGGGAAATTTACAAGGTGGATAGGGACAGGATATCTCATAGATGGGACACAGCAACAAGGGGTCACAACTGGAAGTTGAAAACTCAGATGAGTCACAGGGATGTTAGGAAGTATTTCTTTAGTCACAGAGGTCAGCAAGTGGAACAATCCGAAGAGTGATGCAGTGGAGGCAGGATCCATGCAAAGCTTTAAGAAGAGATACGATAAAGTTTCATAGAGCAGGAGAGAGCGGACCTAGTAGCGAGCAGCAAAGAAGCGGGGCCAGGAGCTATGAATCGACCCTGCAACCACAAATAGGTGAGTACACAAAATACACGGGAAGAGAGATGAACAGTGAAAGTGTTAAGGTTGGTCACCTAATTCAGGAGTGTTACCTGAAGTGAATTTGGGAGTGACCGCTCCCACAGCCAGTCCTGACCAGGGCTCTTGATTAATGACCCGCTCAACCAGCCTGTTAGTGTTAGCTGCAAGGAGTCCAAAGCACTTCATCAAGTTCTTTCTTGAAGAAAGTTAGTTATCGTACTACGGTGACCCTTCTTTTAATTAGGGGTATTTTGCACCATCAACCAAACCTACAGAATTTTACAGATGTAACTATGATGTATGTTTTCTCGCCTGTGCTCAAGATGCAATTTCACCTATAATAAAAGAAGCTCTTACAATAGAAATTTTCCAGTCTAAAAGATCAAGAGATTTTAAATTTATTATCATTAATTTTACATCTCGTAATTTGAAAGTTCTTGTAATCCACACCATTCAGTCTCACTATATATGTAATAACACTTGTGATCCTTCAGTTAAAGTTCTTCTGACATCATTTCTAAACTCAATCTTCTGTACCTGAGTGACTTGGGTTTATTTTTCACTCCATTCCTGTTATATTTCCTCGATTATTCGAAAGTTGATAAGTGAGATTTGTCTTTATTATAGTTTTCTGTGTCCTGGGTTATTATTGCTTGGAGATCTGCTGTCTCCCATGGATGCCACTCTCAGGCAGACTCTAGTACCGTCTGCAAAGGATGATTCGTGCTGTTATTAAAGTATCTATGTCGGATATGAGAATGAGAAAGATTTGGAACGAGTGCTGTGCCTTGAGGCAGAGAGCGTGTCTGTGATAGTTTCTTGATTTTGCTTTGTTCACTATCACTCTTTGGGCTGTTTCCCCTCTCCCCGTGTTCCTGATAAGCTGCTTTCTTCAAACCGCCCTACAGCAAAACTCAAGTTGTTACTCCACCTACATTTCATCGTGGTGAATACTGACGATTCTACTCTACTGCTTCAGATAGATGTTCAAAGGAATCACGACATCAGTGCCTACTGAATCTCCACACTTTTGGGGTGTCTTCTGTTTTGCCCCAAGTCACAAAGTCCGACCATCATTGGCCACCTTACACCACCATGGCACAGTGGAAGTCCCTCCATCTGGTAACTATTTATATGTTCATATTAGCTTTGATTCACAATTATTTATATATCTTAATTTTTCATTATTTGCTTCTGATGGGAATAATTCATGTTTGTTTTATATTTCATATGAGTTTTGCATACTGTTAATGAAATTATTTATCTTATCTATTATCGTATTATATTACTAACTTATAATTTATTTTTCTATATTTTATTTTCATAAGAAGGAATCGGTCGTTCAAATACTCTTGCGCCTGACAGGGCTGTCCATCCTTCACACACAGGTAAGGGTCACCCACCACCGTGACACACCTGCAATAGTTGACATTATATGTCGGAGGTCGAGTACTAACCCGGGGTATAATCTCTTTTGCAGCTCTGGAGAAATTGGACAGCAGACATTCAGAGCCCCCCAGGCTGCTGGAGCTCTGAGCTGTCATGATCCACGACCAACAGGGGTTTTTTATTACATTAAATACTGCACTCATCACCCATTACCCATACACTTAGCTTGGATATTGAATATAAAAAGATTTTTTTTGTGCAATATCCTGGATGGTCTTTTTCTGTTCCCGTTCTGCTTCCTCTGTTTGGTATATCGTAATTTTCTGTTTTAAATCAGTGATCTCTCGGCAAGACTATCTTGCTTCCTTGCAAATGTGTCTTCATCATCCTCTAGAAAATATGTCTCATATTGCCTTCCTAACATATTTCAGTAAGGTCATGTTTAATTAAGCCCCAGATAATGTACTTTTTATTGAAATTGAATTTGTTGAAAAGTACTCATTAGTTATTGTATTGGTTGAGTGTTAAATGAGACGAGAGAATAAAAAAGGCAGCAGGAACAAAGGAGTGAAAAAAAAGGGGGCAGCAAATTTGTAATGGTGGAGTGAGGAGAGAGGGATTGTGTGCAGGAGTGTGTAGTTGAGTGTGTTGTGGAAGGACGGTGGGTGAGGAGAGGATTGTGTGCAGGGTGTGTAGTTGAGTGTGTGTGGAAGGACAAAGGGAGGAGAGGAGAAGCTTCTGACGAGTGGCACTACAGAAGACTTGAAGGAGCTCAGTGATGGTGGTGATGTTGGAGGAGTGGCGGTAGTGGTGGGGTGGGGGAGGTAATGGTGGTGGTAAAGGTGGCAGTGGCATTGTGGGGGGTGGCAGTCGTAGTGGTGGTGGTAGTGGTACTGGTGATGGTGGCTTTGGTTTTGGGTGCATCGTGCGAGTGAATGATGGGTTAGTAATAGGTGTATGGTGGTGGGTTAGTAATAGGTGTATGGTGGTGGGTTAGTAATAGGTGTATGTGGTGGGTTAGTAATGGGTTTTTTGGTGGGGTATGGGTGATTGGTGATGGATGTGTAATTCGAACTGAGTTGGATTCAATTTTTTGTGAATGCTGACGGGTGAGTAATGTTTGTAAAGCTATGAGTGTGTAATAGATAGCAGTGGACGTGTAACGAATAATGTTTCCTGAGTAATAGTGAAAAGTAGCTCATGAGTAACTGTTGACTAGTGGTGTTGGGTTAGTGGTAACAACGAGTGAATGGTTGGTGGTGTGATGGATGTTAAACACATGGGCTTAAAGCAGGTTGCGTCTGCCTCACACAACTGCTATAATGTTATATTACGAACACAGGTAATGAATGGCCTGTGAGATCTTGTCGTAATGGGAACTGGGGCAAACAAACTCAGCAGTAGACTATATTGTATATTTTGCCTTCACTCACTATATACAGATATTACACAATGTATAGATAGAATAATAATAATAATAATAATAATAATAATTAATAAAAATTAATAATAATAATAAGTGTACACTACGATGACAGATGGCAAAGCAAAAACCAGAGTGAGTGCACTGACTCAACCAGCAGGTAGGCGTCTGCCAATGCTTACCACAAGTGAACCACGTTGCTTCAGCTTTGGCGGGCTTGCCTGTGATGGTCAGTGAACCAAGGTACTGATTTAACGACGGGTACCCTATTGATTGTTAAACCCTTAGACCCCGTTCGCTGGTTGGGAGGTAGCCTATATGGGAGTGTGACATAGCTGAATAAATTGCAACATACTCTTGCATAGAACCCCCAAAACCCCCAAAAAGGGGTTTTTATAGCCAGGGCTAGGTCTCCACCTTCATGGTTAGTGAGCCACCATGGCACTGAACAATAAAGGAACCACCTTTTCCCCTCAAACCCAAACTCATTAGATGGGCTCATTTTTCTCAAGACTTAGTCAAACAGCAAAACCCAAAATTCCCTCACTAAAAAAAAACCAAACACATTAAACTTATTTATAAAGGGGGGGGAGCTAAGCTACCCATATGGTCCCTAACACATCTAAACTAAATTAAAAACTAAATAAATTAAACAACATGAACCTAAAATTTAAAAAACTAACCCAAAATTAAAAAATTTTTCCTATCCCTATATGTAAGACCCTAATGTTGTAAGGTTGCAGCCAAATCCCAATTTAGGCATGTGTTGTTTTTTCATTGGGGTTTAGGTATACCAAGGATTTGATCACTGTAACTGTGACACCTGGGACGCTGCTCCAAACCTCAAAAAGTTCCAATGCCATATCAGAGGGGGGCTTCTTTTTCAATGGGGGCTAAGCCTTTTTTAGGTTGATACTTGGAGAGAAGTAAGTGACAGGCTGCAACAGCCCCCAGATATCTGTAGGAGTACTGCCCCTACCATGAATTGAAAAAGACTCAGCAGATAATGTCGTGACAAGAGGGCGCTTCCCGATAAAGAAACACAATAAGTGTTAAACTGCTCAACCCCCCTAAAAAGGATTACCAATAGCCCCCTGGCTGTCTTCAAGAAGCCCCCCTAAAGTCAGTACCTAACCCAGCCATTTAGTTCGTATTTTGGGGTTGAGACAGCATGTGCCCCAACCCCAAAGAAATGAACTGAAAACCCTCATGCCTGTTCCCATAATATCCCCCAGGGGAACGGTGGGTAGTCTCCCCCGCCTGCCTCTCTCTCACTTCAAACCAGGTAATCTAGAGTCAACACATGGCCCTCCTCCCCCCCTCGTAGCCTGGCCCCCGGGCCCTGGGCACAACACACTGCCTGTGTACCAAATAAAAAAAGAAGCCTCTAAAATCTTTATCATTGCCCCCTTCCTGCAATAACGACACAGTTATCTTAGAAAACATTGGTGGACAGCAGCAGTCGCAGCAGGTGAGTTGCCCTGGGAGAGGGGGAAGGAAGGGAAAAGTTTTTTTCCTTCATCAGCCTAAAAAAGCATCCGTCTCTCAACAAGTTATCCTGATATTGTGTCTGCAAGTCTCAGGTCCAGACACAGGTACAAGCAGGATTCAGGCTGATTTTGGGAATTTTCCCAGAAATATAAGTGGCGTCCCTGTGACTCCATGCCCAGCGCCTCACGCTGTTCTCAAGCCCTTTCAGCATTAGCAATATGTTCTGCTGTTGTTGTTCAAACGGCAAATTCAGCAAGTCTGGGGTGAGTTTGTAGAGGTTTTTTACCCAGTGTAGTGTTTCTCCCAGTGTTTGTGGGTGGGGGAGGGAAGGGCCAGGTTCCTCGCCTGTCTCCCCCAACCTCACCCCCACACACACACCCTCACCATCTCCTTCTGCTCTTTCTGTGACTTCAGTGTGAATTTTTTCCAGAGCTATTTTCCAGTCCCCGGGGTCCTCGGCCATTTGGACCCCGAGCCCGTGGGAACAACCAGACCCCAACCCCGTTGTGGTCCTCCCCGCATCAACCCAGATGTCACCATGCCGCCCATATGACGTCACCTCGCGATGTCCTCCGACGTCACCTTGCCTGACGTCCTCGGATTCTCCCGCTCACTAAATGTCACCCCTGATTCCCCCGACGTCATTCCAGGACGTCACCCCCCGACATCTGCTGATATCACCATGCTGCCTGACGTCACCCCAGGACGTCACCTACGTTTACCCCGCCCCCTCACGACGTCCTCCAGGACCCCCCATGACGTCTGCTGAATCCCTCGCGATGTCCCCTCGCATCACCTCACGAAGTCCGCCACATCACCACATCATGTCACATCGAGTGTTATATTTTCCCAATAGCAAATTGTTGCATTGTTGTTGAAAGATTGAGAAAGATATATGTCATGTGTTAATTAAATTTCCCCTCAGTAGTTTCTCACATGTTCGTGAAACATTCGACTTTTGCACAGAAAAGCATCATGTTGTAACTGCATGTGCAGTAGATGTGGCAGTTTTTCCCTTTTGTCCTTTGTGGTCTTGAGCCGCTGTGTGTGTGGAGCTCAGTATTTTCGAACCCAGACCACTGTTGGGACCCATTCACTAGTCCTCTGTGACCCTCTTGAAGGGGATCAGTTTGAGCGCTAAACCCCGTGTACAAGCTCTTTTTTTTCCTCATAGATACCCCGCTGAATCTCCCTACGATTCCCATCGTCTCGTTTCCACTTCACCTCCCGTCCCCCAGAGTGCAGTTATACGTAGAGAACCACCGAAGACCCCTTAGCCAACCTCTGCTGTAACTCCAACTGTCAAAAGAATGACACTCGTCAAGCCACAGATAGCCCTTTGGCAGACGACTTCAACTTCGTGTCACACCAGTGAGCTCCTGCACAAAGATGATGTCACTTTCACTGCCTGGTCACTCCGTAGGTGTATGATGTTATGAGTCCCAAATTTTTTCCCAGTCGTCCCTGCCATGACATCCTCCACACTCGCCAGCAGTGAAGCCCCCGACGTACCAGTCGGGAAAAGTCCTTCGAGTCCCTTAGTAGAAGTCCTGCCCTGTTGCCGAGCTGAAGAGCCTCACTCAAGGGCACCGCAGGGTTTTGGGCCCCCGGATGAGTGAACCTTGCAGCGACTACTGATATCTGCTTCACCATTCCAGAGGAGACCATACCCCGCGTCACAGCTCAGTCACAGGGTGTTCCGGGTTTCAGTATCTGTCCCGACGCAGGGAGGGGTGCAATGATGCCTCCAAAGGGTCACTGCCCTGGAACGAAGCACACCACCTTTTTTTTTTCCCTCACTGTAGGAAGTTTTTTTCCCTGTCCATATGTATATATATATTTTTTTATTTCTTTCCCTATTCCTGCAAAGAGAGACCGAGTTTTTTACAGCCAGTCATGGCGGGAACCCCGGTGGTGGGGGATGAATGTAGACAGCCTATGCTGTCTGCCAAAGTGAAATGT
The DNA here is from genome assembly GCA_009830355.1 of Cherax destructor. NCBI lineage: Eukaryota > Metazoa > Arthropoda > Malacostraca > Decapoda > Parastacidae > Cherax > Cherax destructor. Next base: position 9,123 of record WNWK01026116.1, read on the forward strand.
AGACTGTAAGCCATGCCTAGTTCCCATAGTTTCCCCAGGAAGCCAGTGGGGGCCCCCTTTAGCCTGCCCGCCTCCTCTCCTTCATGACCCGGCAATCTAGCATCAACACCTGGCCCTCCTCTCTCCCTGCAGCCTGGCCCTCGGGGCCCCGGGGTAACACGCCTGTGTACCCACAATATCACAAATAAAGAAAGAATCCTCCAAAATCTTTATCATTGCTCCCCGCCTGCAACAACGACACAATTATCTTAGGAAACAGGGTTGCGTGTGGCCCAAACAGTAACAGCCGGGTTGATCAGGCCCGATCCCCTGAAGCCTAGTCACAGACTGGGATGCGGGGCGTTGACCCCCAAAACCCTCTCCACCATATCCAAAACCTGTGTACAGAAGTTTTGAAAAATGGGGGCACAGGAGAATGGGTGCAGTACAAGGTTTGGTTTTAAAATGCTTGTTGACTCTCTCGGGTCCATTGAAATTTTTTATTTCATATAAGTGGGGTTTGGGGGGCTACAACATCTGAAAAGTTTTTACTGAAGCGTCTGTAGAAACCTACCATGCTACCGGGAGTCTACCTGGGGGGCTTTCCCAGGGAAACACCCGCGGCTCGTCCATGACCGGGCCTCCTGGGATAAACCCCGATCAACGGTTGTTTACGCCGCACATAGTCCCATATGAACTTCAGCCTGATTCTCGCACTGATTTTAGGTATCTGCCCAGCTCCCTTAAGAAAACCCCGGGGGTCTATTAGAAATTCCCCGGGCTGTGGGAGGCTGTTGAATAGTCTTGGGCCCTGGACACTTATTGTTTTTCTCTTAGTGTACCAAGGGCCCCCCCCTACTTTTCACTAGGGGTTTGTTACATCGCCTGCCAAGTCTTTTGCTTTCGTAGGGGGGAATTTCGTGTGCAGATTAGAGACCAGTCCCCTTCAGAATCTTCAGGTGTAAATTTGATATATCTCCTTCCTCCCGTGATACAAGTCAAGTGCTTCAGGCGTTCCCAGTAAATAAAGGTTCTCTGTACATTCTCTAATCTGCAATTTCACCTGCCTTGAATGGGGGTGTTAAATTTCAGCAGTATTCCCCTAGAAGGGAAAAAGGATTTAAAAAAGGGTCATGGTTTCCCTCTCTTGTCTTGAATGTTCTCAATCCATCCCATCAGTTTCCCCGTAGATGTGATAGTATCACTGTGTTACCCTTAAGTTGAGATCCTCAGACTTTCCCTCTGGTCCCCTTCCCTTACTTCCCTCTGTTGTGTGATTAGAGTTTGTAGTATTAGTTCAGCTATTATTTCCTCGAGTTTCCCATAATGGAGATTGGAATTTGTCTTGGGGATTTGCCTTTCGATGGATGACACATGTTATATGGTTTTTGGGTCACTGGGAAAACAAGTAAAATGCGAAACAATATACATAAACATAAAGACTTCGACAAATGTGATAATGGTGTAACTGCGTTCAAAGTCAATACACAAGAAATAGCAGGACAAAGGACTTATGCCTATTTCATTTTTTAAAAATCGAATCAAAGTGTAAATCAACAGAGTAAAAATCAAAAAGGGTGATACAGTGGGAAAACTTTTAAGGCACTCCCTAAAGCTCTTTTTATTCTGGTGTTCACAGAGAGACAACCCACAGATGATACTAGTATATATTTGGGGTGGCATCCAGTGGAAAAAAATATCCAAGCTGATTTAAACTAGGAATTTAGTGAGTCTCAAAAATAAACATACATGTTTAATGAAGACAAATTTAAGTTACCCACACTGAAATAAATGAAGAAATTGAAACCGAAACTGAATAAACCCAAAACTCTCACCAACAGAGGAGGGATGACTAGGGATTTAGAAAAATGATGTCAGAAATCTTCCAAAAACACAACCTGAAGAAACTTGATTGACTAGAAAAGGAAACCTGTAAAGAAAAAATGGGAAACAAATTTAATTTGTAAGTCGTTTCCTCTTTTTAAGACCGGAAAATTGCAGCATATAAGCAGTCCCCTTTTTAAAGGGAGGCAAAATCGCACATCTGAAATGCATAGAGTGTTGTTTAAAAAAAAAAAACATGAGGAAACACTAGTGTCTGCTCCCGGGCTTTGTAAACCAATTTGTAGGTATCAGTTCAAGGTTTATACCATAGATTACTTTAATCTTGAAGTCCCTCTCGGAAGTCCTCAAAACACAACCGAAAATAGGGGGGAAAACTTTAAATTTTCATCTTCAAAATCTCAAATCTGCACACTAAAAATCACTTTCTATGGAAGCATGAGGGCCCCGAAGATGGCGAAGAATGTAAGGAGAAAATCACTCACCTTTAGTGGAAAAAAGAAGGTTATTTTGAAAAGGTTGTTTATCAACTATATATATTATTATTATTATTATCATGGAGGAAAAATTTAAAACCACTTGTTTTTTGGTTCGTTACACAATGGACAACTGTCAGAGAATATAATTAAATGCATGAAAAAAACGTTAGATTCACTGAGTTACAATGAAGTAATACGGAAAAGGGGAAATTAGCAGCATCACTGTCAAACAAGTGGAGATGAAAATGCAATTCAAACCATTTTTATTCAAAGCTTCACTGTAAATCCAGTGACAATTTTGAGCATAAATATCAATCGACAATATCCGGGATTAATGCCCATGTCACTGCAGTGTTCTATTTCAGGTGTATTTTTGTCCAACAAGGTATCTACCAAGCCAATAATAAATCAGACCAATGCCAACGGTCATATGGGAACCTTTAAAAAACCCTAAGAACAGTGGAACCAAAAATAATAAGAGACATGGAACCATAATAAGGGCAGGGAACCATAATAAACAGTGGAAATAATAAGAGAAGTAAAACCAAGGATGATATACACATCATCAATGATAACGTGCCTCAGATATCTTTTACGAAAAGCGACCTAGAATATAATTCATTTGTTACACCCAAATTGGCCCGGAATTAAATGTCTCATGTTTTATTAAATGGCACTGATGTGGTCTCTGCTCCTTCGTATATGTTGGTTAAAGTAGAAGTGGGAAACTAAATGCGCTACGTGCTGCTTCACAAGCCTACATATGCACTTGGCATGTCATTATTTTGGGGGGTGATGTCACAAGCATGGTAGGAATAAAGTCTTCTGCCTTGAAATCTGAAAGATAATTTTTTTCTTTCCAGAAGAAACCACTCTGCCTCAAAAACACTGATCACGGGGAATACCTCGTTATATTTTTTATCACATCAAAAGTATGGGGTCTTGATTTTCGATATTCATTGCAATTTCAACTCATCAGAACTTCCACCTTTTCCCCCGCATTAGAAATAGATATTTAAAAAATTGCTTTTTGCCCTCAGAACACTAAGACCCTTTGACTCAAAAACCAAACTGATTTTGGGCAGAAAAAACACCAATGACAGTATTCTGAAGCGAACAATTTAACACAATGTATTCTGAAGAACTTGTGATACATATCAGGACTTGTGTTTGTATTAGTTTTATTTAAACGGGGTTCTTAAAGAGGAGCAAAGAAAAAGATTGAAATTTGTGAGATGAAAGTTATGATTTCTCTATTTTGAAAATCCTTTTGTATTTAAATGGTTGTTGTGTTAATGAAATATAAAGCTTGATAATCTTAAACATTTCCCATCTTTATTCTTTTGATAAGTAAAAGAAACATATTAACATAAATTGCATTCATACTAAATTTTTTAAGACAAAAATTTGAATTCCTTGCCCCTAAACATATTCAGTCTTCCCTACGAGGATAGACTGAGGGCCCTGAATCTGCACTCTCAAAAAAAGGCAAAATTGGGGGGATATGATTAGGTGAAAAGGGAAAACAGGAATGAAAAAAGGGGGATGTAAATGGTGCTAAAAATACCCAGCAAACAGGACTCCACAGTGGTTTTAAGTTGGAAAAATTCAGATTCAGGGAAAGGGTATAGGAAAGCACTGGTTTTAATAGGTTTTTGGATGAGTGGGAAAAAATCCCAGTACCGTCATAGAAGCTAAGACGTTGTGTAGTTTTTAAAAAAAGGTTAGATAAAACATAGTGGGTGTGAGTTGGACCTGACACTTTCACTAGGTCAGATGTTTTAAAAATACTATTTAAAGTGAAGAGGAACCGAAAAAGTGCATTTAAAATTTGATGGCAGCTTTTTTTATGGAGTCTAAAAAAACTCTTCCATCCTATAATGATGTCTCCCCAAGTTTTTCTCTAATATGCACAGGGGATGCTCTCGGTTAAAAAAATAAAGATAAATTCTATCAGGACTTTACTATCAGCGTCGGGGTTTCTAGTCTAGTACCGGGTTGAAGGAACGCTGACTCATGAAAATCTCTAGGTAATATCTGGAAAAACAGTACTGAACGATGACAAAATCTGCCTCTTCATAAATTCGATTATTTTTAAAGAAATTAGACCAGTTATTAAAAATTTAAAAAATATGGGGCGGAAAAGCAGGTTTATTGACGTGAGAGGATAAATCAATCAGGGGCGAAGTAGGACTCTACTTAAAAGACACAGAGCTAAAAAAAAATAAAGAATTTCAAAATCTGTTTTTCTTGAAATATAAAACCCCCTGGGGAAAAAGGAAGAAATTTACTGAACATATCTAAAGGAAAATATTTAACAGCAGGGCCTAAATAGATCAGCAATAACGTAGAAAAATAAAACCCGTAAAGGGTTGTTAATGGGTTCTGTGAAAATTTTTTTTGGACCAACAGTTAACAGAGTCAAATATAAATGAAAATTTACTTGACATGAATTTGAACAATGAGTAATTCATCAAATTAATCTCCAAATTTCAATCACAGTCTCATAGAAGTCCAGACAGGATTTTTAGGGGAAAATCTAGGAATGCCCCGGGAAGGGGTATCTAATAAATTTTAAAATTTTAATAATTGACTGCTGACTGGGACAAAATAAACTATGAAACCAGATAGTCCCTGGGAAACAGTCTTTAAGTAAAAAGTATATGAATCTGATAAAAAATGCCCACTGAAGAAGACTACAAAGACCCAGAAAATAAGAGAATTTTTGAAGAAAAATATTATTAAATTGCTTTAAAAAGAGAATAATCACAGTGAAAGAAGCACAAGGGGGAAAAAAAAAGCTGTCTAAAATACTCAAAAAAAATAATATTTATAAAATGCAAGAAATGCTAGTTAAGAACCACAGTTCAAAAGTGACAACGGAAAAAAATGACGAAATCATTAAAGACCAGGATGGATAAAACTCATCAGTCAACTAAATGAAAAAATTCAGGGTACTAAAAAAAATTTTCTTTTATCTGACAGCCAACAAATTTTTATCTGATATAACACTAATCCCATAGTGCCCGAAAAGTAAGAAAAGAAACACCCATACATGCAGCCCCTGGGATGCATTCATGAAGTTCCTTATGTATAAATGCAAAATAAAAAGCGGCATTCAGTAGAGGTTGAAGCGCAGATCAGACTAAATTTCCCCTTTAAAAAGTGTAGACAGTTTCTCTAGACACATGAGACACAAAAGAGCATAAAAAAAAAAAACCGCAACACTAACATCACACAAGTTTTTAAAAGGGGGTAATGTATACCAAAGTAATAATTTAGGAAAATACATTCAAAAAGCCAAGATGGTTTAAAGAAGGAAGATGATGTTTTCGGCAACAAAAACTTTCGGTAAAAATTTTTAAGACTTTAAAAAAAACCTCAAAGCTAAGGGGGTATCCCTTTTGAAGAGTTTCGGGGTATTCTTTTTGGGCCGGCCATGGGCCAGGTTTTTGGATTTCCCAAAAACATCTGACAAACGCATTCTTTATGATAAACATAAAAAGAGATCAATATTTGTAAAGGGAAAAAGAACTCTAGGTAAATATAGATTTTTAGGTATTCTGAAGGTGACTTTTAATGGCTCCTCAGCTTTTATTTTCCCCTTCCCATCTTTATTCTCAAATATTTACCTCAAAGCTTCAAATATCGTGACTACTTCTGAATGGCTCCAATATTTAATGGTTGATGCATCTTACGAAAGTCCCCCAGGTTAGTCTGTGTGTGGGCAAATTTAAATGCAATAAAAACTTTTTGAAACATTGGAATCATCAGATTTTTCTTAAAAAACCCAAAATCAGTTTAATTTTCTTGCAGGATTATAGAGAATTTGAAACTAAAGCAAATGCAAAAAAAAAATAAGAAAAAATTCCAGTTCATTTATCTATAAAAATTTTGCCCGAATGATGAAGCCATCTATCTGTTGAACAGTTTCCCCATACCTTCATGGGTTTTTTTGTTTATAACGTGAACCCTGGTCAACTATAACAGACAACTGACAAGTGCAGGGGGTCTCTGCTCAGTTATATGTAGACGTTTCAAAAAATGATTTCGACGAGATTCCTTTAAAAACCTCTTTTGATCGGTTCACAATTTCAGGTAAAGTCTAGTGATTGACTTCTGTTGTTATTGATCATAGATTCCTTATATACATTGGCACGGATGATAGTGGTGGTTATGGTGGTGATGATGGTGACATGGCGGGGTGGTGGTGATGGTGGTAGGTCATAATGGTGATTATTATTAGTAGTGATGGGAACATATATGCACTTTAAGTATACATATGAATACATGTGCACAAGTATGAATCCATATAATATTGTATGCATGCATACATACATATTTTTTCCTTTAAATAAAACTTTGATGAGTTTCAGTTTTTCTCACAGAACCCGGGCATGGGTTAGGCTTGTCTGGTGTTTGCCCGGTCAACCCGGCTATTGCTGTCGGGGGCCTGCTGGCCCCAATCCATCACAGGATTAATTTGGCACTTGGTAAAATATCGTCCAATTTTATCCAGAAAACTTCTATTCTATATTTTTCTCAGCAGTGTTTCTGATATATTCCAGTAAGACGTTGAACAATCAGTGGCGTTGATACGATGTTTTTTTACTGTGGGCACCACCAAATGCGTTCCGATACCTCGTAAGGAATCGTTAAGACACTGTCCCCCTTACGTCAGGCCCTATTGGGTATGCGGGACCAGTTTGGGAACCCCCCCCCTGGTCCCGTCAAGAAATAGGAAAGTTCAAAAGGGTTTTTAACAAGGTTTTCCCCCAACCTTTCTTCCTACAAAAAGGTTAAGGGAAATAGGGCTGACTACACTGGAGGGCAGGAGGGTTGGGGAAAACATGATAACGACATCAAAATAGGAGGAATAAAAAGGGAAGAGAAAGGATGTTCCCGAGATAAAAAAACAAAGGGGGGAAAATTTGGGAAATTGAAGACTTAGTAGCAAAGGGATGTTAGGAAATATTTCTTCAGTCACAGAGTTGTCAGGAAGTGGAATAGTCTGGGAAAATGAGGTAGTGGGGCGGGAAAAATACATAGCTTTAAGGCGAGGTATGATAAAGCTATGGTGCAGGGAGAGAGAGGACCTGTGCGATCGTGAAGAAGGGGGCCCCTTTTGAGTCTGGGGCCCCTGAAACCAATATGGTGATACAAATATGTGGTGGTACACACAAACGGGGGAAAGGGCAGGACTACAGTTGCTGGACAGGTGCAGGCCTGGTCCACCCGGCATCTGAGTTCAACCCCCCCAAGTGAAAAGTCATGAAGTTTGGGGAAGGGGTAAAAGCCGCAGACAGAGTACAGTCTGGGGGGCCAAAAGACTACAAACCTCACACAAGGAAAATGATTTGATGTGTATGATACATTTCCCCCACAATAGATCAGTGCAAAAGCTAGAGAAGTAGGGCCGTGAATCAGACTAAAGACACTGCAATGGGTCAGAGAATATTTGTCAAAAGGGAAAAAATGGTGATGATTCGTGATGAGGTGTTAGAGTGGGCACCGGTGACGAGCGGGGTTCCACAAGGGTGAGTCCCAGGGCCGTCTGTTTCTGGTTCTGGTAAGTGATTGACGGGCGGAAGGAATAGATTCAGAGGGGTCCATGTTTGCTATATAAGTTGCATAGAATTTAAGTGGTTGAGGATCAGGTAAGACTACATGGGTATTGGACAGGCTAAGCCGGTCCCAAAAACTGGGTCTGGAGTTTAACCCCCCCAATCAAAATCATGAAGACTGGGAAAAAGCAAAGCTCACCCAGCGAGTACAGTTTATATATGGATCCCAATTCCCCTTCCTGCAACTCATGACTGAAGAAATCTTCCTAACATCTCTGTGTTGTCTGAGTTTTTGGCTTCCCGTTGTGACCCCCTTTTTGATGTGTCCATCTCTGAAACATTCTGTTTCTATCCACCATGTCACTTGCACTCAGAATTTCATATGTCGTTATCTTTCCCCTTCCTCCTGTCCTCCAGTGACGTTAGGGTTTATTTCCCTTTAAATCTCCTCGTAGAACAACCCCAGCTCCGGGGCTAGTCATGTGAAAATTTTCCTTTTCTAAATTCTTGACATGCTTGACCAAAAGTGGGTTCCATACTGGTGCTACATATTCCTATAGGGCCCGACTCATTGGGACAGAGTCTTGAATAATTCCTGACTTAGGTATCAAACTCAATTCTTGGGGTTTTCCAGGCACCTATAAGCTGCAGCAGTTATTTGCTTAGTGTGCGCCTCAAAAGATGTGCTCGGTATTATACTCACCCCAATTTGTGTATGCAATAATTTCACAAAAATCATTCTGAACCCAAACCCCAAAACATTTTCAATGTTTTTTTTTATTATTAAAAAATTGTAAACATATCAAAATTTATTTATTTGGGGTTAGGGCTAAATTAAATTGCGCTTGTTATAGTAAGGTTAGGAAATTTTACGGGGTTCAAAAGCTGTCTGCCAGCTGAGTTCATATTTCGTGCCATGCTATTTCCCTGGTTTCCCCAAGGGCAAGCCTGTAGGCATCCCCTTGAGTTTTCCCCCTCCCCCTGCCTCTCCCTCACTTGGCGCCCAAACGGTCAGTCAGCAGGCCTAACTCCTCTCTCCCTCGAAAGGCACATGGCCCGCCGGGGCCAGGGCCCTTTGAACCCCCCCCAACCTGTTACTCCCCTTTTATTACAAATAAAGAAAGAAGCCTCCAAACCTTATCATTTACCCCCTTTTCATCCAAAACACCAACTAACACATGTTATAAATGGTTCCAGCGGTGCCCCCCCCCAGCAGTTGTTTTTTGCCCCGGGGGGAAGGGAAAGAGGAATGAAGTTATCTCCACTTCATCAGTCTCTAAAAGGCCATCCTTAACGATTATCCTGATGTCGTGTCTGCAAATCTCAGCATCCAGACACGGGTAGCGGATTCAGGCCAAAAATTTGTTAAATTTCCCCAAAAAAATAACTTCAAACTACGCACAGGGGCTATGCTTTTTCTGTCATGTGCTCAGCCTTGCCAGCATGGTCTGTTTTTTTCAGCTCAGCACAACTATTTCAGCATTGGGGTGAGTTAGTGGTGATTTCAGCTCTAGTGTGATGTTCTTCTCCAAGTTTGTGGGTAGGTGGGGGCCGGGTCCCTCACCTCCCCACCCAAACCTCCCCCCTCTCTCACCACCCCTGCCCCCCTCTATCTGTTTTCTGTGGATTTCCTTGTGAATTCTTCCCAGTTTTTGTGTATCCGATTTCCCCAGGCCACGGGGGAAACCCGTGTGCCAGCCACGTGATCCCCTTTCCCAATAGGTAAGCCAGATCCCAAGCCCGCTGTGGTCTGCGCCCACATAAACCCCAAAACGTCACCACCATGCTGCTGACGTCACGTCCCCTCCCGACCCCACGACGTCACTCCACTGATGTCACTTTGCGATGTCACCCCATGACATCCATCATCATGTCCCCAGAACGTCACCTCCGACGTCCCCCCGATGTTCCCTGACGTTCCTCGCGACGTCTGCTGATGTCACTCGCGATGTCACGCCTGATATCCCCCGCAATTTTCCGAGTGCTGTTTTTCCCGGTTTGCTTTTTATTTTCATTTTTGTCGAAAATTTTTGAGAAGAAAAAAATTAAAGTCATTTCATTATTTCCTCTCAGTCAGTGTTCTCAAATGTTCAGTATTATACAAAACGCCCACATATAAAGAGGGAGCACGACAACGTTTGGTTGCTTGGACCATTTACAAAGTCACACTAACACACAGAAAAAGGGGAAGGGGTATATATAGGCAGGCTGCCTATATTCCCCCTTTCCCCCCTTTTGTGTTTAGTGTGCCCAAAATAAAGTAAAATCAGACAAAATCATAACTCCTCCCCTTTTGTGTCGGAGTTTTTTTGTATTGTTAAACCCTATATTGTCCTTTTTTTTTTTTTGTTCGAGGTACTTAGTGACGATTTTTATACAGAAAAGCATCTGAAAATGTTTAACATGTGCAGTATGAGTGCATTTTTCTCTTGTGCCCTATGTAGCACCTGTTTGTTATTTTGTCACCCAGTGTGTGACCAGCGCCCCGCGTGCTTGACAGCTGACATTTGTCAGTCCAGTCGTAAAATTACGACGTTCGGCCCTTGTAAAAAAGCTTTTTGTTCGCCGCTCGTAGATCCCTTTTGCTGAATCGTCCCCGTGATGATTCTCCCATCGAGCCCTTCCCATTACCCCCAGACCGTAAATCCAGTTATTGCAAAATGACCAGTCTGGGGACGCTTCCCTGCCCTCTCTGCTGCTTCCGGGCCGGAGATGACCCCCAAAGGGCCCCCGGGGTTAAACCCCTGTTGGGGGGGAAAATTGGCCTCGTGCCCACAGCCGGTGGAGCCTGCAAAAAGGGGGATGCCTTTTGACTGCGCCCCCCCTTTTGCATAGGTTTATGCTGTTACGACCTCAGATTTTTCGCCGAGTCGCCCTGTCAAACTCACTCCACACTCGCCAGCAGTGACACCCCCGCGACGGTACCAGTCGAGGAATGTCCTCATAAATCCTTGATCTGCCCCCTATTGTGACTCCCCCCGACGCTGCTCCCTCCCAGAGGAGACCGTCCCTGTTACGTCACAGCTCGGTGGCAGCTATGTCCCCCGTGTTGCACTATGTATCCAGACGCAGGGGGCGTGCAATGCCATCGACGCTCACTCCCAACCACGAAGCACACCTTTTTTTTTCCCCTCTCTGGAAGTTTTTTTTTGCCCATATGTTTATGTATTTTGTTTTTTTCTTTGTTTTGTGACCTGTTCTTGCGAGAGAGAGACGAGTTTTTTTAACCTTCATGGTCGGGACACCATGGGGTGCCGTGAACCAAAAAGGGAGGGGAAGGGCCTAACTGTCTGCATAGACACCCCACCTTTTTCTCCCAACCCCAATTCATATTTCGTGATTTTTTTCCCATAGTTTCCGCCAGGGGGCAAGCCTGTGGGCCCAACCCATGGGGTTGCCTCACCTCCCCCTCCCTCCCCCGGCGCCCAAACTTCAGTCGGTTAACGGGCCCCTCTCCTCTCTCCCCCCAAAGGAAATGGCCCGCCGGGCCATGGCCTGGGCCCCCAACCTGTTACTCACCCTTTATTACAAATAAATGAAGCCCCCAAGGGCCTTATTTTTTAACCCCGCTCATCCACAACCCAAATAACACATCGTTATTTTTCCCCACCTAGGCGGGGTTGGCCCTGCCCAAGAAAAACTTTCATCACCATTCACTCCTTCACTGTTTTTGCCAGGGGCTTGCACACTAAAGCTAAAAAAGGCAACATTAACACCCCCCCTTCAGAGTGCCGGCAATGTGCCCCATCTCCAGGAATCAAGCCCGGCCTCCCGGTTTCCCAAACCCTTCATAAATGTTACCTTGCTTACCCCCAAAAGCAAGTCAAGTTTTAAAAAACCATTTGACTCCATTCGCTCCTATCTAACACGCTCCCCCTTGCTGGAAGCCCAACCCCCTTTTTAAAAAACCTCCTTTACCCCATCCCCCCCCTTTTCTAGGGGGGCTTTTACTTTTGGGAAATAAAAAGGGGTAAAACAGTTTGAAACTGACTTTTTTAAATGACAGAAATTTTAAAAGCAGGGGGGAGAAAGTTAGTGGTCGGTATTTTGTTTAATAAATGTATAAAAGGGGGAAAAGGTACCTGGGATTGGCAGAAAACGTGTATCTTTCCCCTTTATAAAAAGGGGGAAGGGGGACAAAGAGATTAAAAATTAAATATAAGAATAAGTTTACTGGGTATACCATGTAAAGTGAATGGCAGGGTTAATTTGAATAAATTTAAATTAAGACAGAGAGCAGGATTGCAGATGAGCAAGGAGGCTTCGGGAGTGGGTAGGGGATGTGTAGTTTAAGTGTTTACTTTGGGAAGCATATATGTGAACAGTATTTAGAAAAAGGGAAAAGGGGCCCCTTTTCATTTATGGATTAAAAAAAATTTTAAATAAGTGGATGGGGAAGCAATGTGGCGGGTTTTTGAAAGGTGCATGAGAAGGTGAAATTACTAAAGGCTTTAAAAGTTTTTTATGGGGGATATTTGAGGCTCGGGTTAGGGTGTGTGGGAAAAGGGGGGGAGTTTTCTTCCCGGTAAAAAGGTCTTAGACAGGGATGTGTAATTAACCATGGTTGTTTAACATATTTATAAATAAGTTGTAAAAAGAAATGCTAGTGTGTTGGGGGGGGGTTTAAATTAAATTAGGGGGGAATCAAATAAAAAATGGGGTTGACACAGTTAATTTTGCTGTTGATACTGTGTTTTTGGGGGTTCAAAAGAAAAGTTAAAAAAGGTTAGTGGACGAATTTGGGAGGGTGTTTTAAGGGGGAAAGTTGAAAATGAACATAGATAAGAAAAAGGCGATGAGGGTATCAAAATAAATAAATTTAAAAAAAAAGGGATATAAATTGGGGGAGAGGGATTATGGAAGACGTGAATGTTTTCTATTTGGGAAATTGACGTGTCAGCGGATGAGTTTTTTGAAGGTTGATAAGGAAAAAGGAAAAAAGGTGAGTGGTGCGTAAAAGGTATCTGTGGAGACCCAAAAAAGTTATCCCTGGAGGCAAAAAAAGGGAATGTACGAAAGTATAGTGGTACCAACATTTTTTAGGTGTAAAACATGGGTTCCCAAAGCTGCAGCGAGGGAGGCTGGAGGCGGTGGGGTTCCTGTCTAAGGGCAATTTTGGTGTTAATATTATGCAGAGGGTTCGTTGGGGGGCAATTAGGAGGAGGGTGGTGTTACTAAAAAGTTTTTTTGTCAGAGGGCTGAAGAGGGGTTGTTGAGGTGGTTTGGTCATTTAGAGAGAATGGAACAAAGTAGAATGATTTGGAAACGTATAAATCTGAAAGGGAAAAAAGGCTGGGTAGAAGTCGTCCTCGGAAAGTTTGGAGGGGGGGGGAAAAAAGGAGGTATTTGGGCGGGGGCGACCCAGTAAAACGTGTGTGAGCGTGTTAGATGGGGGTGAATGGAACGAATGGTTTTGGGACATGACGAGCTGTTGAAGTGTGAGCAGGGTAATATTTTTTGAAGGGTTTTAAAAAAACCCGGGTTTGCCGGACTTCAGTACTAGAAATGGGAAGTATAATTTTCCCTTTTAAAAGGGGGTGTTTGGTTTTTGGGATTTCTAAACTGTTCCCAAACTAGCCCCCTGCAAAGAGGTAATTTGTATGAGTGATGGTGAAAATGTTGAATGATAATGAAGATTTTCTTTTTTTTTGGGTCACCCTGCCTCGGGGAAAAAGGGCCCACATGTTTAAAAATTTTATTATATATATATATATATATATATATATATATATATATATATATATATATATATATATATATATAAAACAACCCCTAAAAAAATAGAAGAATTCCAAACCTTTCGTGGTACTCCCCATTATCAGGAAATTAAAAGGGAAAAGTGAGAAAAGGGGATAAAGGGCAGAATACACCTCACAGTAAAGGGGGTGTATTCTCCCCCTTTTGCCTTTTTCCCCCGTTTCCTATTTCCTTTATTGTGTTCCCGGCACGAATTTTTTTTTCTTGGGGTTTTTTTTCATTTTTGAAACACCTGTTTACTGTGATCTTTTTTCAAAATATATATATATATAATATATATATATATATATATATATATATATATATATATATATATATATATATATATATGTATATATATTAAATAAAAAAAAAAATAGGGAGGGTACCACCTCTGGGAAATGGACTGGGGGCCATCATCCTCAGAAAAGAAGAATGAACTTTTTTAGGCTTTAGTTTCTCCAGGGCTGTTTGTTTTTTTTTTTCCCACCACCCCAAAATTTTTTATTCTATGTAAACTTTATTTAAACACAAAATACATTTTCAAAAATTTCAATAGTAAATGGGGAAAAACATACATGACATGTCAGGGCCTACATCTCAAAAACCCTTTATCCAGGGTTCCCCGGGAGTCGGCCTCGTGCACAGAAAGCTGGGCCCTCCCTGGATCGCAACATGAGTCTCTGAAAAAAGGGAAGGGTGGCCCCTCTGTGATTCTTGGTTTGTGTGATGATTTCTCCCCGCTCTTTGAGGAACTTTAGAGGGACACTTGCCCCATCTCCAAAGGGGCTCCCAACCCCACTGGGATGAAGTTTAAACAATTTGGGGAGACAGTCATATTTGCGGGGCTTCTGGGTCTCCCCGTAACTGGGGCTCCACCCCCCTTTAACCCCAGGTATGGCAAATATGTGTCGGTCAACGTGGCAGCCGGTTAGTCTCAGGCAATCCACCATCCTTCCCGGGTAGCATAGTGGCTCCATCTGGACGCTTTTTACTGAGGTAGAAGGGGAATTGTGGAATACTGGGATCCCCTTTTTCGGATCTTTTTCCCCCCAAAAATACATCTACTGAATTTTCTGATTATAACAACCCTCTTAGTATATTTTAAAAATTTTTAAAAACCCTGAAAAGAATGTTCCCTTTCCCCCATTATAAAGGTTTTTTAAGAAAACCTTTTAGAATTTTCAGTATTTCTTGAAACTGTAATTAAAGATGATTTTAAGTAATTTGTGTGGGCCCCCTCCCCTTAGTTTTTTTTTTTTGTGGGGGGGGGGTTAATTTGAGAACCAGATTTTCATTGTATATTTAATTTTTAAACTGACTAATGCTGCGGAGGAAATCAATATCCTTTTTAAATTTTTTCTTGACATTTAACGATTAAACTAAGCATCCATTTCCCTTTTACTCTCTGCTAGATATTGCGTTACGGCTGTGGGCTTACGGGGTTGGGACCTTTTTAAAAATGCAACGTTAAAGGCCCGTGGGGCGTTACGGCTGTTTGTGCGACCCCGGGTGTTTGTTTATTGCTACTGTAACCGCTGACGTTTATTGAAATATTGTGTTTCTAAAATATTTTTACTGGCTGATAATGTGTTGCTTTTACATTGTGCTGCTGCTTGACACTGTATTGCTGCTAAATGCTGTGCTGCTGCTGCTTGACACTGTGTCTCTGTTCATATTGTGTTGGTGCTAGGCATTATGTCACTCTGTATAAGGGGAAAATATTAAACCGTTAAAGGGTTTACTCAGAGGGCAGAATAATAAACCCAAATCCCCTTGATGAAAAACCCTACGGAGGCAGTGTCGGCCTCCCCGGTGTTACCCCCCTGAAACCCTTTGATAATTTTCCTGCTCTTGCAGTGGACCTGGAAACCCTATTGATACAGTGTTCTCCCAATTTTTTCCAAAAGGGGTTCTTTTCCACATTTTGCTTTCTTTCCTTTTATCTCCCTTAACTTTTTCTCCCGCACTGTGGGGTTTTGGGGCTAGGCCCCTAAGTACCTTCCATTTTATTTATTAAATATATTTCCCCTTTTCAGCCCTAATAAGTACATATTCAGAACTTTTATGCGTTTCAAGTTATTCAGATGCTTTATTTGCTCTATACTGGCGGGAAACGATCTCTGTATCTGTTTCCCCGGTCTATCTCTCTTTAACCGAAGAATTGTCATTAAAAAAAACGGTTTTGAACAGCGTCATTGGTTAAACGTTTTGTCTAGTTTTCCAAAATGAAAGGACGGGTTTTGCATTATTTATACCCCCGGCCCTTTATACTCTGTTCGTTCCTTTGGTCTCATCCTGTGTTTTTTATATCTAATTTTTTTCATGTTTTCTGTATGTGGGAAAAACTGCAATTTTTCCAATGGGGACCCCTGATTTTTTCCCCCCAATGGTTTGGGTTGTGACACTTATCTTTTTCCCAAAAAAAATTGTAATTTGATGTTTCACACCCTCTCAAAAATGTAGATGATGTGTGGTGTGAATTCCTGCATTTTCAAGCACTCATGTTGCCATAATACAACCCAACTTTACCTTATATCTCCAAAAGTAATAATCAAATTCTCTCATTCTTGACTTGTTACACTCCGAAAATCAGCATGATTTTTTTTTGGTAAAATATTTCTTTCAAAAACGTGGCACAGAAAGGGACACTTATTTAAAACTCTTTGACAATTTTGAGTTAAAAATTTGGGCCCCAAAAGTTTTCCCAAAATCTTTGGGTCACGAATAATCGATCCCAAAGGGGGGAAAACTAAAAAAAATTTTTTTTTTCTTCTCCCAAATCCCCTTTTAAAAAAATCATTTGATCTCATTGAGAAAATATCTTAGAAACCGGATAAAAACAAAAACATGAATGATTTGTCATTTCTTTTGTTTTAAACATGAAGAATGAATTTTACCACTGACATAAGGGGCTGTTTAATTTCTAAAAACTCTGAAAAAAAAAAGGGAAAAAAATGTCTTTCCCAAAAAACAGGCATACTGGCTATTGAAAAAAGCTCCTAAACAAACCTTTTAGCATTTTAGTAACCCTTCAAAAAGAGACCAAAATGACCATCCGAAATTTATATACGTATAGTGGAATGAATAAAAAAAGGAATAATTTTAAAACACCCGGGGTTAATTACTGGGCAGTGCTTTAAACATGCAATCTGAATCTCAACTCAGCTTTCACGCTCACTATATTAACAATGTTTTGGACTCAGGTTTGATTTTTTTGGGGTTTTGGGAATGTTTTGTTAGGTTAGGTTAACTCTGGTTTGGGGAAAGATTTGGTTTCATTTAAACTTGGTTATGTTAGGATGGCTTTAGTTAAAGTAGGAAAAATAAAGTCAATAATATCATGTAGGTCTATATTCTACATCAAAGTAGGACATCAAGGCTTTTAAATCTTTCTCTCTTACAATAAAGGGCCATCTGCTCAGGGACTTGTTTAAAAACTGACACGTTTGAGTCTGTTGGTCCTTACCAAGCAGAAAGCCAGATGGCACAAAAATTTGGGGAAAATTTTTAAAGGGACGGAAACGGTACTTCCCCTTAGTTAAACCAAAAACAAAAAAGAACGCCAAGGAGCTCTTGTTCCAAATTTTTTCTATCATCAAAGACGGCAACGGGAATGCCCCTCCACAATTCCAGGGGGTCATCTTCCCATAAAGTAAGAGAAAGCACAAGCAATGAATACTGATCATGTTCCCCCAAACGTTGCAATTTATTTTTGTGGAAACCCCGGTTATATAACACAAAGCTGTTTTGTGGAGCCCCGGGGAAAAGATGATATGGATAATGGGAATAACCCAAGACACTGCCCAACAGTGTTTTTTTAAAGAAAATTGTTTATTACTGATGAACAATGAAAGGGGAGACTCACCAGTTGCAGAAGCTGGCAGCAATAAAACAATCCTGTCTAATGAATGATAAAATTTTTCCCTTTTTCCGTCACAATGAACCCGACCTAAGAATTTTAAAGGTCTCTACTATGCCAAGATATTCTTAACTGAAACCCAGAAGAAGGGGAAAGGGGGGCAAAAAAGGTGACTTATATGCTTCAAAAACCAAAGGATGAAAAAAAAAACCTGGTATCATCGGGCGTTAATCATGGAAACCAGAGTGTAAATGATCAAAGCCTCAAAGCTTAGGTTGTCGTAATATGGTCATAATGTTAGAAGGATTCCACATAAAAACCCGCCCAAATATCTTTTGATTACCTACAAGGTTCAGGTTGGTCATCGTCCTGCTTACTGGGAACAACCCAGGAACTGCCCATACCCCCATAACTGCATCCGTAACCATATCATCAGGTGACCGTTGCTTTTTAATAATGTTGATAGAATTACCGACAATATGTTAGATAAAAAAACACGTGAATAATGCGATATTTTTTTTGAGGCAACATTTAGTGACAATGATCCTGAAAACGTAACGTTGCTTTGACAAGGTTCTCCCCGTTCCACGGCGAGGTTCTGGGTTCGATTCCCCGGGGAGGTAAGAAACATTGGGCGGGTTCTTTTCCCGGGTTTTCTTTTCACCATCAGTAAAATGGGGACCTGGGTTTGTCGACTGTTTGGGTTTATCCTGGGACAAAAATTTACCAATTTTCCGAAATTTAAAAATGGGGTTTCATTGATGTCAATTAGCCGTATACCTTGTACATGTACTTGTAGTAAATAAAGAAATTTTTATTATTATTATTATTATTATTATTATTATTTTTTTATTATTATTATTATTTTATTATTATTAAAGAACAAAAGGCACAATACTGTATTTGGGAAAAATTCCAAAAAAACCAGCACATATAAAACTAGAGTTACCATTAGAAAAAAGGGCGACTTCCATTGTACCTGCTTCTTCATTCACCATTTGAATTCTCCTAATGATGCTCCCCCAACCTGGAAAAAAAAAAAATAATAATAAAAGAAAAAATACGGGGATGGGAAAAAACAAAATAACCCGCACTGGGGACTGAAACGTCTGGCAACCAAAAAAATTGTCAAAATTCAGCTTTTGTGAGGGTTTTTGGTAATCCCGTTGACCAGCATTCGATC
>WNWK01026117.1:0-27767 GCA_009830355.1 Cherax destructor
GTGTGGCCGTCTTGATGGTGACAGTTTTTAAGGGACTTTGTAAATGGTCCACGTCGGGCCGAAACGTCGTCGTAAGCTCCTCTCTTTTATATGTGCGGGTTGTGTGTGTATTGTGTTTTGAGGGGCTCTATGGCCTACGCTGCGCGCGAGGAAAAATATTCGAAAAATTGAAAATTGTTAACCATATTGAAAAATAGAGTAACTCTGGCTACACAATGGTACAAGAATCATTGTTCTACGACATTCCTACAAGGAATTATGGTCGTTTATAACACACATGGTGACGCCAACAACCGTAGTAGGTCGGCTGACATTTCGTGAATTTTCTTTTTTTTTTTTTATCAATTTGTTTTCCTTAATTTCTTGTAGTATTCTTACTTATATAATAATTGACGATTTGGCATCATAACAGAGTGGGCAGAGCTTATAAGAAGACTTCCAGCTAATCAGGAACCTTCTAGAACATTTGATTGCGCCAGCAGAAATTCCTGACTCAGGATAGCCGGGGAATATGCTTCATTATAACGCTATTATCAATACTACGGCTTTTATATCTATCACAATTGATCTATTATGACATAATAGGTAATATAAATAACAAATAACCATAGTAAATACTCCAGAATGAATAATATGTGGCATAATATGATCGCCGCCTGGCACCGCCTCCAAAGTATAAATATTACATCAGTTGGTGTGGGTGTTCCTTGGGGGTGCCATTCTCACTTTAGGGGACTTGTAATAAAGAAAACGAACAGGGCTAACTATGATATACACTCGTAATGCAAGATAAAGCTGAGAAAAATGCTATTTTGCTGCTGGAATTTTTTTTTTTTTCTTGCGCGACCTTCCGGGCGGATTATCTCAGAAGTAAGTTATTCATCTATATATTGGACAGGAACCGTTAATAATCATAGGAATGAAATGAAACTCACACACAACATAAAAGAAAGGTTGTATTAATTTGTAATGTAACATTTTTTGAGATATCGTAATTAGTTTTTGATTTATGTAAGGTAAAAAGTCAGATATTTTCCAACATGTAAAAAACACACAAACTTTATTTTTTTAAGTCTGAAGATAGGGATAAATTACAGAAACCTTTTCATTCGTATGTCAGATTAGCATTGTTTTATGCCTAGGTGAAGCCAGAACAGCTTCAACAAGTCTCACTACGACTCTATAATTTTTTTATATGTGATGTTTGGTAAAAAATTGATAAATATTTTTTTTCTCAGTTGTTAACATAAGAACATAAGAACATAAGAAAGGAGGAACACTGCAGCAGGCCTGTTGGCCCATTCTAGGCAGGTCCTTCACATTCCATCCCACTAAAAGAATATTTGTTCAACCTAATTTTCAATGCTACCCAAGAAATAAGCTTTGATAATTTTATTTACTCATGTGCAATTCCACTCAAACCAACCCCTTTCACTCATGAATTTATCCAACCTAAATTTAAAACTCCCAAGGTCCTTGCTTCAATAACCCTACTAGGCAGACTGTTCCACTCATCAACTACCCTATTTCCAAACCAATACTTTCCTATATCCTTTCTAAATCTAAACTTATCTAACTTGAATCCATTATTGCGGGTTTCTCTTGGAAGATATCCTCAAGACCTTATTTATATCCCCTTTGTTAATACCCATTTTCCACTTGTATACCTCGATCATGTCTCCCCTCATTCTACGTCTTACAAGTGAATGTAATTTAAGGGTCTTCAATCTTTCTTCGTAAGGAAGATTTCTAATGCTATGTATTAATTTAGTCATTCTACGCTGAATGTTTTCTAACGAATTTATGTCCATTCTGTAATATGGAGACCAGAACTGAGCTGCGTAATCTAGGTGAGGCCTTACTAATGATGTATAAAGCTGTAATATAACCTCTGGACTTCTGTTGCTAACACTTCTTGATATAAATCCCAGTAATCTATTTGCCTTATTACGTACGCTTAGGCATTGCTGTCTTGGTTTAAGGTTGCTGCTTACCATCACCCCCAAGTCCTTCTCGCAATCTGTATGGCTAAGTTCTACGTTATTTAACTTATAAGTGCTTGGGTTATGGACACTCCCGAGCTTTAGAACTTTGCATTTATCTACATTGAACTGCATCTGCCATTTTTCTGACCAGGAATTGAGTTTGTCTAAATCCTCCTGTAGTTCACTGACATCTACGTCTGAATCGATTATCCTACCTATCTTCGTGTCATCAGCGAATTTGCTCATATCACTAGAAATTCCCTCGTCAAGGTCATTTATATATATTATAAATAACAATGGGCCTAAGACTGATCCCTGTGGAACACCACTTGTTACAAGTCCCCATTCGGATTTAACCCCATTTATGCACACTCTCTGCTTCCTATTGGTGAGCCATGACTCGATCCATGACAGCACTTTTCCCCCAATGCCATGAGCAGCCACTTTCTTTAACAGTCTCTGATGTGGTACTCTATCAAAAGCCTTACTAAAATCCAATGTTGTTTGTTGGGCGATCTTTTTGAAACTTGACACAAGACAACTACAAAGGTGCTTCTTTATGTACAAAAAAAATGAAAGAAATCGAACGAAAAAAAAAAAAAATCGATAGAGGGCCCTTGAAGTGGACTTTAAAATGTCAGACGATGGTGGAGAAGCTGGAAATGTGAAGCTGGGCATGTTGTTGAGTTTTAACAGTTCATTGATGGTGTTATTAAATGATCCAGGTGCAGCCACATTGTGTACATGGGCGTACATGATGCAGTAGAGTATTTTGGTGGAGTCGCCTGTGGACAGAGGTGGTGGTGGTGCTGGTTTGGTGGAGGCAGCCTGAGTCGCCTGGAGAATCTTGGTGGTGTCTGCTTGTATCTTAGTGATGGCAGCATATGTTGTTGCTTAAGCAGTAGGTTTTGTTTGCTGGTCAAGTTGTTTCTTGAGGATATCTCGTCTAGTAGGACACTTGGCAGCAAGGGTATGGTGATCAGTCTTGCAATTTAAACATTTGAGTGAGGTGGTGGTGGTGCAGGATTTGTAGTCGTGTCCTTCTTTGCCACAGGTAGCACAGAATTTCTTGTCCTTGGTGGGACAGTCTTTGGTGGTGTGGCAGTATGAGTAGCAGTTGTAACACTGTGGGATGTACTCGTATATTTCTGCTTCGATAAATGTTGCGTTGATGTGGAAATAGTGGATAACAAGTCCGTCAGTGAGAGCTTTGTCTGCCATGGTGACGTCACTGAAGGTGACCTTCAGCATGGACGAAGTATTAGGTATTTTATGAACATAGTCTACCTTTGCCCAAGGGTTCTGGTGTTGGATTGACGACTCTATTTCATCAGTATCTTGGACAGTAATAAGTGAGTCCAGGCGTTTGAGGAACACAGTCCTCTTGGCCTTGAGAGCTGGGGAAGTCCAAACTTGGAATCCCTGGTCTTGTAGCATGGTGGTAGCATCGTTGGTAAGTAGTTTCTCAGCCTCAGAGTCATCTGTACAGACGATGATAAAGGCCTCTTGGAGTGTCAGTGTAGCCGTAAATTTAACATGCAGACTGCCGCTGACGGCAGCTGCCAGTGCTAGCTTAGATGAATCATTGGTGGTCCCATGCAGTGGTTTGATCTTCACACGGTTTGCAGAAGCCATTGGGTGAATAGCAGTGTTCCCCTCTCCAACGGGGATCGCAGGGAAAGTCTAAAATATTCTCATGAAGGGTCCCAATGACGAGTGAGAGAGAGCAGGTCCGTGTCTCAGAGCATATTGTCATCTATTGCGCGATCTACCTGGATAAAAGAAACAAGGATATTTATAGGATTTAGTCAGGTGGAGAATGCTGCATGTGACAGTCTTCAAAGTAGTGTGATAGTTTAAAACCTCGGGTAACTTAAAGGACCTGCAGTGTTCCATTCTTGAGTTCTATGTGTTTGGAGGTTTCTGGATGTTTCGGCGAAACATCCAGAGACCTCCAAACACGTATTTCAGAACACCAGTACGCAGGCAGATCTGACGACCCAAGAAATACTTGTGTTCAACACGGAAATTTACACAACCATTTAATCAACTACAGAAACGCAAGACTCATCGCCAGAGAAGACAACACTCAATACCGAAGAATCCTGGAATCATCACTTATCTGTATATCCAACAACTTCAACCAGAACAACGGCTTCTACAACATAGCTGAACCAATTGCCAAGAAACTTCTTCATCGCTATCCCACATAGAACTCAAGAATGGAACACTGCAGGTCCTTTAACTTACCCGAGGTTTTAAACTATCACACTACTTTGAAGACTGTCACATGCAGCATTCTCCACCTGACTAAATCCTATAAATACCCTTGTTTCTTTTATCCAGGTACATCTGTTTGTGACTCGATAAAGCCCACTGCGTGGGCGAAACGTTGTCAATAAAGGATCACATCATAAGAACATAAGAACATAAGAAAGAAGGAACACTGCAGCAGGCCTACTGGCCCATGCGAGGCAGGTCCAAGTCTCCCGCCGGCTTAAGCCAATGCCCTGACCCAGCCAGGTCAGGTTACATTCACTTAAGGAAGGAGCACGGCATCTGACCTAGTAGCACAAACTAGTCAGGTACAACTCACACCCACCCGCACCCACTCATATATTTATCTAGCCTATTTTTAAAACTACACAACGTTTTAGCCTCTATAACTGTACTCGGGAGTTTGTTCCACTCATCGACAACTCTATTACCAAACCAATGCTTTCCTATATCCCTTCTGAATCTGAATTTATCCAACTTAAAGCCATTGCTTCGAGTCCTGTCAATACAAGATATTTTTAGCACGCTATTTACATCCCTTTATTTATTCCTGTTTTCCATTTATATACCTCAATCATATCCCCTAATTCTACGCCTTTCTAGAGAGTGCAGATTCAGGACCCTCAGTCTATCCTCATAGGGAAGATTTCTGATACATGGAATCAACTTAGTCATCCTCCTTTGTACGTTTTCCAGAGCATTTATATCCATTCTGTAATACGGTGACCAAAACTGTGCAGCATAATCTAGATGAGGCCTAACCAAGGAGATATAGAGTTGAAGAACAACCTGAGGACTCCTATTATTTATGCTTCTTGATATGAAGCCAAGGATTCTGTTTGCTTTATTGCGAACACTTATGCACTGCTGTCTTGGTTTTAGATTACTGCTAACCAGAACTCCTAAATCCTTTTCGCAATCAGTAGTATTAAGATCTACATTATTTAGTTTATATGTGGCATGGTTATCGTCCTGTCCAATATTTAGAACTTTGCATTTATCTATATTAAACTGCATCTGCCACTTCTCCGACCACTGCATCAGTCTATTCAAATCTTCCTGGAGTGCTCTAATGTCCTCATTTGAATGAATTGGACGGCCTATTTTGGTGTCATCGGCAAACTTGCTTATGTCGCTATTTATTCCCTCATCTATGTCGTTTATGTAGATTGTGAACAACAAGGGGCCCAATACTGACCCCTGTGGAACACCACTTGTGACGCTTCCCCACTCTGATTTCTTTCCTAGTTCTGATTCCCTTAGTCATTTCTTCACAAGACTCGCCGCATTCTGAGGGAATCAGAACTAGGAAAGAAACTTCTACACACCATTCCCAGCAACCCCAGACCTGCCAGAATGTACGGTCTGCCAAAAACTCACAAACCAGGTATCCCATTGAGGCCCATATCTTCGGGAATAGGAAGTGCTCCCCACCAAATCTCAGGAATTCTCGCTAAACACCTCTCCAAACTTTTGGGCACCATCAGTCCAGCACATCTCAAACACTCTGGTGACCTTCTCAATCGCATTAGCAACATCAACATCAGAAACAAGAAACTCTCCAGCCTTGATGTAACATCCCTATTCACCAAAGTACCTACTACACAGCTATCGATCTCTTGCGCAGGAAAATTCGACTCGCTTGATCTTCCTCTTCCAGCCAGCGATTTCATCGACCTTGTTGAACTATGTGTGGGCTTTACATGTTTCTCTTTCGAAAACCAACTCTTTCAGCAAACTTTTGGACTACACATGGGATCGCCACTAGTGCTGTCCTTGCGAACCTATATATGGAACATTTGGAAGCCGAGCGATTTTCCACTATTATTCCCTCTTCTGTCACCTGGCTTCGTTATGTTGACGACATTCTCATCATAAATCCCAGACGCTTCCAACGTTCAAGCTTCTCAACACGAACTCAACCAGGTTGAGCCATCAATCCAGTTTACACTAGAAGAAGAAGTCGACAACACTCTTCCTTTCCTTGATGTTCTTCTCTGCAAAGCTGACCATGAACTTCGTTTTAAAGTCTATCGAAAACCTACCAATCAACACGATCTTCTCCACTTCTACTTTCACCACGACACCAAAATTAAACGTGGTGTAATTATGAGCTTTCCTGCGCGCACTCAGAATCTGCAGCAGTGAGTTCCTTGAAGAAGAATGCTCCCTCATTGAACAAGTTTTTCCAAACTTCACTATCCTCGTCACTTCATTAGAGACTGCAGACGACGGGCATTAAACATCTTCAACACACCCAGAGAAGACACTGCTGAGAAGAGATACATAGTCCTTCCCACCAACTCCATTTCCAAACAAGTTTCCAACTTTTTTTCTAAGACCTCATTCCGAGTATCCACCTCCACATCCACCACCATCAAGGACATTACCAGTAACAGACAGGAAAAGCTTCAATCCACGGCAGGGGTATACACAATCCCTTGTAATGGCTGCAGCAAATTATACATTGGCGAAACATCCAGAGACCTACAAACACGCATTTCAGAACACCAGTACGCAGGCAGATCTGACGACTCAAGAAATGCCTGTGTTCAACACCGAAATTTACACGACCATTTAATCAACTACAGAAATGCAAGACTCATCGCCAGAGAAGACAACACGCAATACCGAAGAATCCTAGAATCATCACTCATCTGTATATCCAACAACTTCAACCAGAACAACGGCTTCTACAACATAGCTGAACCTATTGCCAAGAAACTTCTTCAACGCTATCCCACCTAGAACTCAAGAATGGTACACTGCAGGTCCTTCAAGTCACACAATGTTTTTATCTATCACACTACTTTTAAGACTGTCACATGCAGCTTTCTCCACCTGACCCAGCATTCTCCACCTGACTGTACCCTATATATATCTCCATGTTGCTCATTTTCCAGGTAGATCTGTCTGTGACTCGATAAAGCCCACTGCGTGGGCGAAACGTTGTCAATAAAGGATCACATTATACTGCTTATGTGTTTATTTTTCCAACAGGGTTGCTACTGGATGACATTTTCCCAGATCTCTCAGAGTCAGCTTTCACAGTGTCGGCTTAATCTCTTTCTTAAGCTGATGTGGAAGCTGTGTTGAGCCACATACCTGGAGTATACCTGGAGGGTGTTCCGGGGATCAACGTCCCCTCGGTCCGGTCCATGACCAGGCTTGATGGTGGATCAGGACTTGATCAACCAGGTTGTTACTGAACACATCGACTCCAGGCCGAGGAACTGATTACCTCAAAACTCCTACTCTCCTTACACCTTTCTACTTTGTATTGGACTGATGAAGCCACTGCGTGGCGAAACGTTTCCTCAATAAAGATACCCAAATGTTGCATATGTGTGTAATTTATAACTTGTTGGTTCTCTGAACCATTCATCTACAGGTTGGTACTGCTGGCCGGACGATGCAGGCTGGTCAGGTACTGACTTTATGTGTCTGTCAAGCTCCTTCTTGAAGACAACCAGGGTTCTTGAAGACAACCAGGGTTCTTGAAGACTACCAAGGGTCTTGAGGACAACCAGGGGTCTTGAAGACTACCAAGGGTCTTGAAGACAACCAGGGTTCTTGAAGACTACCAAGGGTCTTGAGGACAACCAGGGGTCTTGAAGATACCCATGGGTCTTGTGGAAACCAGGGGTCTTGAATACAACCAGGGATCTTGAAGACAACCAGGGATCTTGAAGACAACCAGGGATCTTGAAGACAACCAGGGATCTTGAAGACAACCTGAGATCTCGAATACAGCCAGGGGTCTATTGGTAATCCCCTTATGTATACTGGGAGACAGTCGAACAATCTTGGGCCCCTGACACTTATTGTGTTATCTCTTAGCGTACTCATGACGCCACTGGTGTTCACTGGGGAGGATACTGCTGAGTATCAAGAATTTGAGAAAATATGATAAATGATACTATGATTGCAAACTACCATAGGAAATTATGCAAAAAAATACTCTATGGATGAATATCAAACTTGTCAACAGTCACAACAAGAAATAGCTGTTGTTGATAATGGTATAAAATACGGACAAGTTGAAGATTTACTTAGTTTAATATCTTTATTATGCACCCCATACCCATCCTGTGGGCGGTAGTCAAAAGATTACAGAGGTACATAATGGGTCCAGGGACTGGGCCTCAAAGTTTTGATAGCTGAGCAAGTTATAAAGGTAATGAACTCAGGTAGATCTGGTCACAATCATGACATTGGTGAATACTATGGGATGTTAAGGTCCAGTGAATCATCTTTCTAAGGATTTTTTTTTTTTTTTTTTTTTATATTTAATGTAAACGAAATACACAAAATACATCAATATGGCACCTTATATCAAATATGATTATCGCAAAAACAAACCAACAACCGAACGTACAAACATCCACAACTATGGAAAAACATACAATGCATCGTTCTGACAATAAGCACTTAACAATATATAACTTACATATTTAGGCACCTCGTACGGTACTTACTGCCAACAAGCACAAACACGTTATGTATTTAATAACACAATGGTAATCCATAAAAACTTGACCCCCCCCCCTATAATCCCATCTACCCTAAAGAGACCTACACATTACCATTTTACTATTACATTCATCATGAGGAAACGTTTGGTATAATAATTTTCATAATGTATATTATTATAACCAAATGTGAACATTGGAACCCACACTCTCACCACCTCACTATCTTATTGTGACTGACACAAAACATTGGAACCCACACTCTCACCACCTCACTATCTCATTGTGACACAAAACATTGGGAAACAATTATGACAATTGTCGAACCAAATTGGCCATTCTTTCGTCTGTACACAACCTTGACCATTAATATACATAATATATGAACAATAATATATACTGAAACATACAACGTGATCAATATACCGAGGGAATGACATGAATACATATAACCAGAATCATGATTTTTCCTTTGTATATATATATATATAATAAACGGGAAAAAACAGACTATATAACCAAACTATTATAGGTGAAACATCAGGTGTATACAACTAAATGCATAAATAAGTCCTCACATCCTTACGTATGCCAGCCCTTACCAGGTACCCCTGTGCCAGACAAGCCCCATTGCTGCCCCTGACACCTTCCTACCATTCACTCCCCGTCAAAGTCACCGTACATTCTCCGAAAGACCCATTACCCCCCTCTCCCTCCCCCTCTCATACTCATGCATACCTCCTAATCAACACATACTCATAAACTAAACCTCCCCCCTCGAGACCAACCCTTTTGTACCATTCCCATCCCTCCCCCAATAAAGTCCCCATTGTCAACTGCCTATACCCACCAAACCCCGCTCCATGCCTGACCGTAAAGTCCTTGATTCCTGCATTTTGTTCTAAAGAACCATGCTGCAAGAGCCGGATTCTCCCTCGCCCCAGACCTCCCTCATACCCCAAGATACAAAAATATAATCCAAAACCAGATACATAACCGCACACCTAACACCCTCAGGACTACCCCAACATCTAAACTTAAAACTCGCAACACAGACAACCCTCCTCCCCCACCTCCCTGATTATCCCACCGAACCACTCTGAACCTAGCCAAATCCTCACAAAAATATATAACATGAAAAGCCGTTTCAAAATCCCAGCGCTGGCATAGCCCGTCCTTTATTAGACCCATTATGAAAAGTTGAGCTCTGGATGCCAATATATTATGCAGAAACCTAAACCCCGTTTCGGCACCCTGGCCGGCAATTTTAACCTTTTTAACCAAAACCACGTAGCCCCCAATCATACTTTGGATAAGCTGCCGCCCCTGTATCTCAACTCACCAGTTCCAACCCTATCAAGCACCTTAACCCGCATTTTCGCGGTTCGAGACTACTATGAGATGTCGCAAGAGTGCCTCACAAACCTGAAGATCCTTACCATGCCACCACCCCTGCTCTCCCTCATAACCCTGTCCACTCTCACCCCCCCCTCCCTCCCTCGCCAAAATTTTTGCCTCACGTAAATCCCCATCAATCGCCTCCTCAGAGGTATCAATCCCATACCTCCTCTTGCCACACTAGTCATAACCACTTCCTCTCGCAGCCAATGTCTTCCAAAACCCCAAATAAAATGCAAAACCCTCTTTTGTAGCCGCCGAATATCCTCTTCCATGAGAGGATAAACCGCAGCTACGAACCACAACTTACTGTAAACCAATGCATTTACCACAATGACCCTTTGCAAAAGAGTTATCTCCCCCGGCCTCCATCCTGCCATCCTACCCTCAGCTGCCTCTATCACCGCAGAAGAATTAAACTCCCGTGCAACTTTAGACACGTTACAAAAAACAACACCACAAATTTTTATCCTATCCACTGTATTCCATCCAAACCTCTGACCCAACGCCCCCCCCCACCCAAGTTCCCACCTCTAACAATTTCGATTTTGCCCTATTTGCACTCATCCCAGTAGGGAACCCAAAAATCTCTATCATCTTATTAACAGTGCCCAGCCCCTCTGAGCTTCCCACCAAGATAGTGGTGTCATCTACATACCCGACGATACCCGGGGCACATTCCGGGTCCCCTCCCCCTCTCTCACACCCTCCTGCACCAATCTATAGAAGGGATCGCAGACATGCGAACAGGAGCTGCAACAAGGGACACCCCTGTCGCAGCCCCCGTCCCATGCCCACTACAGTCCCCACCCTCCCGTTCACCTGCACTCTCACCTGTGCCCTGCCATAAACGTCCCCACCCACCTCACTCCTCCTCCCCAAACCCCTGTTTTAATAATATGCCCTGCAACATCTCCCTATTCACGCTGTCATAGGCAGTTTCCCAATCCAACCCCACGACTCCCCCCCCCCCCTCCCTACCTTCAACAAACCCTTTTATTCTACGGTGCCCCTCCCTCATACTACGTCCAGGAACTCCGTACTGCCCTCCCTCTAAAATATTATTTAATACTTTCTTCATACGATTCCCAATATACGCGCAAAAAATCTTATAGTCAGCACAGAGTAAGGTTATCGCTCTATATCCTTTAATGTCCGCAACCCTGGCCCTTGGGTATTAAAACCACTATCCCTGTTCAGCTGCTCTTCACTCATACTTCCCATTGACTTCATACCATTGAAAACCCTCACCAATACCTCTCAAAACCTCCCAATGAGTCACATAGAAGTCGCCCGAAATCCCGTCCAAACCCGGTGTCTTCCCAAGTTTCTGTCCCTGCACCGCCTGCCATACCTCTTCCTCAGTATCGTCCCTCCAAACCTTTCCTGTCCTCCTGACTAATCCTCTCTAAGATGCTACCTAAAACGAAACCACATGCCTCCTGATTATATAACCCCTTCTGCAACTTTCTCTGAAACCATTTATCCGTATAGCAACTCATGCCCTCAGTGTTACGTATCACCTGACCACTCCTATACCCATCTAAATCCTCGTCCACTGTTAAGGACATAATCGTCATGCCCTTCCGTCGTTCCCGAAATTTACGCAATACCATAGCTGAGGTTTATCCCCATAACACATCCTCCAATCCTCCTCTAACCCTAATGGCATGAAAATTTTCATTTGAATCTCCCTTAATTGGCCCCTATTCATCGATCTCATCCTGCGGGTACCTCCCCCACCCCCCTTTTAACACTCCCGCAACTGCTCCTCCAAATACCTCTGCTTCCCATACCTCAACTTCCCATCCTCAGACCCCATCCGCATGTAAAATCCCCTTATTGCCACCTTTGTCGTGTATCCCACCATTTCACAACATCCTCGATACCATTACCCCCACCCACAATCTTCCCACCATTCCTCAAAAACCTCACGATGTCCCTCACCCTGCAGCAAACGCACATTCAATTTCCAATAACTAGGATAAATCTTAATACCCTCCATCCTAACTCAACCAAAACACCTCTATGATCTGAAAAACCCATCTCACACAGGTTACACTGCCCACCTGTATTCCTCGTTACATAAACCGATCAAGCCGTGCTGCATCCTCTCCGTATAAAGGTGTGTTCCACGTTCCACCCCACCCCTGTACCACATCACCACCCCACTGCCCCCAAAACCTCCCTTAAGGCATCCAACATACATCCCGCCCCTCTAGGCTCGACATCCTTCCCTCTAATTAACAATTCCAATCACCTGCTACAATAGTAACCATAGGAAGGCCCCTTAAGGCGTAGACTAAATCGTTACGAACAAAATCCTCCTTAACCCTACGATCATTGCGCCGGCATGTACACCCCAACAAAACACACCTGAATATCCCCCACTCACCTTCCACCTAACAATTCTGCCCCCTCCCCCTCCTCCCATGTCCT
Source organism: Cherax destructor (assembly GCA_009830355.1). NCBI lineage: Eukaryota > Metazoa > Arthropoda > Malacostraca > Decapoda > Parastacidae > Cherax > Cherax destructor. Next base: position 12,572 of record WNWK01026117.1, read on the forward strand.
CAGATGAAAGGGCTTGGACTCCAGTACCCCCACCGTCACCCTCCCTTTAAATGCCCAGAACCTCCTTTATATAACCTATAACCTTTCAACATTAATTCCCTTCCACACCTATAATTATGCTCCTGTAGGAAGCATCGTCTACATTCATCGTCTCAGTTTTGCCTCCCCCCCATTTCCTCTTAACCTCCGCTCGGAGGCCATTGACATTCATATTCAAACACTTGAATTCTGCAATGGGGTTTTCCTCTCGGCATCACGGATCCTGGCTCCACAGTCTTGAAAGTACCACCAAACCCTCGGCTCTCCTTTCCATTTCTACCTCCACCTTTCCCCTTGGCTCCCCTTTCCCTCCCTTAGCTATGTCCACCCAGGTCTTTTTACTGGACCTCTGTCCTGGTGTAATCACATCATCGTCAGCCTCACCACTTGGCCTCTTCGTGACTCACTCTCAAACTCCATGACCCCCTCCCCGAGACCTATGCCCTCCACTTCTGCAACAACCACTGACCTGCAGTTGACCACTTCAGCACCATCAACACCCACACCCCCTGACTCTCCACATCTCCATCTGATTCCACTACTGTACTTTCTGCAACTCCCCGGCAATGGACTATCCAGAATCCTCCTCAGGTCCTCAAGACTGGGGTCTGGGAACTCAGTCCCATCCTCCAGGTGGACTTCTTTCAGGTGTGACCCCAGCCGCCTCCATTGTCTCACTCGGGAGACTCCTGGGGCAACGTCAACACGGCCTCTTCACTCGCTTCCAGCATCACTCCATTTATAAATTTCCGCAGCACTCGCCATTATATCTTCTACCACAGGTGTCGCTAACAGCACCTGTTCCTCTCGGGCACCTGGTTCTGTCCGCACGTCGTCCTCACCTCGAGTAGTCCCATGTAGGGCCCGTCGCGATCACACGTTGCTGCTATTGCCCAGTGCCGCCGCAAGTCGACATGTCTCTGCTGTCCTGAATACGTCACTCACCTGGGTACGGAATACCTCCATCACAACAAATGGCGGTTTTGCAGCCTCAGGGTCATTTTAAGGGAGAACACCCCTCTGGCATTCCTGCATATGGCCCATGGTCCCATCTCCCTACGGTGAGCATGGATAACCCCATCTGGCAAAATACCTGTCTGATGTCTACCTCGTCGGCCTCGAAAGGATATTCTTGATCCGTATCCACGAAGTGAGTCTTGACGCATCCCGAAGACGATACCTCCAAGTTTGTGTTGATTACGATGTTCTTCTCCATACCTGTCGACGATTCCATTGTAGACACTGCTGGATGCAAACTTGACAAAAACCCTGGCAGATCCATTCAGGGATATCCCGTAAATGTCCTCTGTAGATATCTTGTCGTGTCTCTCAAAATTAAAGGCAAGAGAACGTCGGCATTGCTGGATACATGGCTCCTCTGCAGCTAAATCAATGCACACAGTATGTACTCATCGCCGGTATCCATCCGCCATCTTGTGGAAAATCAAAGTTCTCTGACTCCTCCACCAGGGAGCTCTGCACGCACGTCCGTTCACCACCAAGCCTGGGGAACGACTGCTTCTAAGGAATTGGAGGGGAAAGACAGTGTGTCACCGGGTGAATGACGCCACACGAGGCCGCCATGTTGGGTATGAAGGAAATGGTCATTTCCATCTCGATTCATCGGCTTCAAACCTCAACGTATAGACTGTGAACGATTGTAAATAAGTGAGTGCTTAAATTGTCATGTGAATAGTGAATAAAGTTATTCGAATAAACTGAAGTTAAGGGAATAGGCGAAATGATACAAGCCGCCCTTCCTGAACAGCCACATGTTAATTTATCAGTTCTGTCTCGAGGACTGTAGAGGGATCAAGGGAAGCAAGTCTCTTTGTCTCATCGGGACAACCAATTTACCATCATTCAGAAGTGAGACCTGTGTCTACCATTAAGACTATGATCACCATTGGAAGGATACTGTCGAGAACGCTATCCCCTCCCCGCAGTAAGTATGCTCTCTCTCTCATACCTATCTTAACTGGCCAGTGGTGTAGGCTTTGTTAGGGGAATTTACTGTGGATGTGTCAATGATCTCCAACGACTATCACTGATAATGGGTGAGTGATGGTTTTTGTGGAAACTCTTTGAGTCACACAAGTTCCACAGGGTAAGTGAGCCGTTAGGAGCCTTAAACATACCATGGATCGGCCCTCGGAGTTTATAAACCCACACACCCAACCAAAACAAGCATACACATTCAAGTTGGCGGAGGTAACAATTGTGTACATTTTTATTGATAGATTTATTCACCTAGGAAAGCCTAGGAAAGTTTGTACAGTAACTAATATTTGGATTATTGAGGCAACGTTAGATATTAATAATGTAGTTCTAGCACCTTAATATAGGTAGATATAAGCCCCAAATAGACGAACCTTGGGTTATGTTAGCTAGAGAGAACTGGCAGCCCACACTTGAATCTAAGCGGGAGTGATGCTGACTCCTTCTTACCAGATCAGACTTCAAGGAGTGAACAAGCGCTGCGAACAGGCAGCAACCCCCACGTGACTCAACATCTGTCCCGGGGGCACGGAAGAGATATCCCGAAGTACTGAGGATATCTCACTCCATCCAGACCTAATACAGTAGGACCTTACCTCTTTTCTTCTCAGTTTCTGGCCAGTTTTCTGGGTAAAATGTGTGTAGGTTTTGTTGTGGGTCTCTCGTGCGGTCGGACGCCTTTTAGCAGGTACCAGCGTCCCATCGTTGAGTAAAAGTCTGGAAGCTAGTGTCCCTTACTGTTTAGATATTGCTTGGAGCATATACCCTAGAGCTGGGGATTCTGAGTTAATACAAGACACTAATACCACTTAATTTGTAGATTAAGGCTCTTCCCTGCACATAGTGTTTGGAGGGGGTTATAGCTTAGGAAGACTTGGAAGTTTTTTGACATTTCTACTCCATCAAGTAAGTTAAACCCTTTCATAATCGTGCATGTAGTGGGGAATTCTTTCTACTGCAGTCGTCTAGAAATTTGTACCATAGCCACTTGTAAGTCTGAGAGAAGCGTCTCAGAGTGTCGGTGTCAACAGTGCTTGCCCAGAGTGCAGCTTACAAGAAGGCAGTCCCAAGACAAGTTTCTATAGTTTTATTGTGTTCATATATATTCTCTCCCCTCACTTTCTAATCAGTCTGTAATAAAATATCCAGTCCACATTTAAAAAGAACACCGTACCTATTGGTGTTATCTATTTCAATTTATTATAACTGTCCAGAGTGGACGTGGGGGAAGTGTGTGTGATATCGAAGGGAGCCGTCTCAGTGACCAGGGCGACTCAAGTTTTCTCACATACCTCGCAGGAGTGACTGTGGTAAATATTAGACGGTCACCTCCCCGGGAGATTATTTGTTCATAAGTGGCGGTGAAGTCAAGACAGGTAATCTCATAATTCCCCACACTTTATTTACAGGGAGCAAAGTCTTGGTATTTTTTCCAGAATGGTCTGTAATAAACCACTGTGGATAAAATACTTTGACATATCTTAAACATTTCTGAGTGAGTTATCTCTGAATTCATTAATTTGATCGCATTCCAGTGCATAATGACGCAGGGTGTGACAATAGTCCATCTGGCAAAGTTTACATTTTGTTTGGTCTACATCTGGTGGTGGTGATTTAACCTGCCAAAGATACTTGTAACCCAGCCAGAGGCGGGCGGTAAAGTTGAAGATTAAGACGCATGTACAAAAGTTGGTATCTTTATTGATCAAACGTTTCACGTACACAGTAGGCTTCTTCAGTCAAATACGAAGGCAGCAGGTGTACTAGTGAAATAAAGAAGATGTATTGAGTCAAACAATCTTGGAGAAATGGTATTTGAGGTGGTCAGTCCCTCAGCCTGTAGAAGAAGAGTTCAGCTCCAGGGACATTTCATTTGTTAGTTTTAATACTAATTATTGACTCACCTATACCCATACTGCTGTGCAAAGGGAAGTCAAAGATTACAAGGTAATAATAAAGTTAAGGGTTTAAATGAGTTCTGATAAAGTTATTGAATAGCTACACATAATGAATTAGTACAAGGTAATGAACTCACAAGTTACACAGGTAATGAACTCACAAGTTACAAAGGTAATGAACTCACAAGTTACAAAGGTAATGAACTCACAAGTTACAAAGATAATGATCTCACAAGTTACAAAGGTAATGAAGTCACAAGTTACAAAGGTAATGAACACACAAGTTTCATTTGGCAACCCCAGTAACACACGGGAAGTCGCCCGATACGATAACTCTGCTAAGGGCAACACAGTGTTTGAGTTAGCTCCTTTCTGGACACAACACTGGTGAAGTGCAAGTCTAGGAGAGTAAAATAAGTGTCAGTGTTGTAAAGTGGATGATTATGTAGTTAGAAAGTTGTCAGGAGAGCAACTTACTAAGTACTCTTAGACAAATTATTTGTTTTAACAGTTTGTAACTTAGAATCAAAATTGAGGCGGATAGTGCCGATGGAATAAAGACCTGTTTGCTGTAAAAGACGCAGATGTTTGTGAAACTAGTACCAAACGCAGATGTTTCTGAACTAGTACCACGCAGATGTTGTGAAACTGTAACAGACCATATTGAACTAGTAAGAGGATTTGTGGAACTAGTACCAAGCAGATGTGTGAATAGTAACAAGACACAGATGTTATGAACTGTCCAACACGCAATGTTTGTGGAACTAGACAGACGCGATGATGACGCAGTGTTTGTTATATAGTAAGACGTGATGTTTGTTATACTAGATTACTGAGTTGAGTGAAGGTTACCTACGGACGAGGATGATAAGTGATGATGTGTTGATGATGATGAGAGGGAATAATTCTGACCGTGATACTTGGTTTACTGCTGCTGGGGACCACATCAGCGAGTGAAGGTTAGTACACACACAGTCCTAGCCAGGAGCTAGGTCTCGACTCCTGCAACCACAAATATGTGAGTACACACACACACAGTCCTAACCAGGAGCTAGGACTCGACTCCTGCAACCACAAATAGGTAAGTCCACACACATACATACATTTTTTCCTCCTAAGTCAGTTACTAATATCCTTCATCCTTCTTATAACAAACCTCTAAATATAATTTGTGCTTTTGCTCACTAGCTGTGGGCTTCCCACTGGCGCTGCAGCCTCAGTGGGGATTTTTAAGTAGGTGAAATAATTTAGATTCTTTATTAGGTATCCCCGAAGTAGTACCTTTATTATGATCTTTATTGATTTTGGTTTCATCCAGCTTTCCGTATTTATTTTGCTCATATCTCGAGAACGCTTCGTCTAATCAGCTTCAAACCAGCTTCTTGCAACAACTGACAATAGCAGGTTCCCGATGACCAAAGCTATTGAACTCATTCCCAGCATTCCTGGAATGAGTTGAATCCTCTCAGTGACGGGACTTCACAGGTTCAACAATGTCTCTTAGAGGATTGAAGAGAGGAACACTGCAGTAGGCCTACTGGCCCATACAAGGTTAGTCCTTATCAAAAGTACCCATGTATCTGTCCAACCTTTTTCCAAAGGTACCCAAGAATTTGCTTCCCTACCCCAAACACCAATCGAACATAGCCCTGTAAATAGGCCTAAAAAAAACTCTCCCATCCGAGGGAGAGAAAATCGGCGTGCCCGTACAGCTGGATGGAAGACAGAGCAAGGCGATGTCGGCACTGGAACTAGAGTCTTCTATGTACAGGTTGTCCGCAGGGCTAGGGCATCAAACTTGACTGCACATCCTTGAGCGCTGTACCATCCTCACATCTGCAAACAATGACTGACAGTAGCATTTCCTAAGGTGTGACATTTGACTCAAAATGGCGGCACTGCCCTTACCTTTATTCAGGTTTTACGAGACACACTGGGTGCACATTCTCACAATAACATTATTTCCATGGAATTCATTATATTACGGGTACCCTTCTAGAATAAATTTTATATATTTACATGGTGTTGTCCACTCTGACTCCGTTATTTACCCAACTATGTATCATTGTACCATGTCTAAATAAAGTATTATTATTATGTGCATTAATCCCCATTTCTGCAAGCAAACAATTAGCGTAGCTAGCGTAGGAGTCGGACAAGTCAGTAGGTATGTCAATGTCACAGAAATGTACTGCTGTCCTGGGTCTCAGGCAATAAGTATGGATGGAGCCTTACAGGACTGTCATCTGTGGTAGTGGGTGAAGAACTAGACGGGTTGTCACTAGTTAGTCTGATTGTGGCTTTGCAACACATGCGATTCCAGCTCTGCTTCGGCTTGCACATGATCAATATACTTCATGTGGTCAAGGTGAGCTTCTCTGATAGTTCCAGTAGCGATCTCCCTCACCTCGAACTTATTGCCGTGGAGCTGTCGTAGGACACGGTAAGGACCGACAAACTTGGGGACAAGTTTATGCATACCAGGGGTCTGCGTCGGGTTGAGCAACATAACTTTGCAACCTGGTTCCACCTTGCTTTCCTTAGCATGGGCGTTGCGATCAGACGTGAACCTATCTGTGGCTTTTATGAGGTTCTCACGTACTCGTTGGAAGACAAGCTGTGTGGTCAGCATCTTAACTATACTGGTGTTATCGGTGTCATAAGTTGGACTAGGCGGAGCAAACAGAATTTCGTATGGTAAATGCTTATCATAGCCGTACAAGGCAAAATGGGGTGTCTCACCAATCGAGCAGTTGAAGGAAGAGTTCAATGTACACTGAACATCTGGAATAGCCTCATCCCATGTAGTACAACTCGGAGCACCTCCAGGACTTTGCGGTTTGTACGTTCAGCAAGATCATTACTCACAGGGTGGCATTTAGCTACTGGTGCTAGGTGAATGTTAAACCTGGAGCAAAGATCCTTCATAGTGGCATTTATGAACTCCGACCCATTGTCTGACAGGAGAACACGTGGGCAGGTATGACTGAGAACGATATGCTCATGGAAAGCATTTGCGACTGTCTCGGTCGTTTTATCTGGGATGGGTACTAACTAGCAGTACTGCGTTAAGTTATCTACCATTACAAGCAGGTGTTTATTACCCTTCTCCGAGGTCGAGAAGTTCGTCAACAGGTCGACAGAAGTTCTCTCCCAGGGCTCCTTTGTAATGGGATACACCTCAGAATAGAATTGGGATCCGTGACAGTACCCTTGTGTTGTAAGCAAACGACACACTGGTGTACATACTTGGCAATTTCCGCTGCCATCTTAGGCCAGAAATATTTCATTCTTGCCTGTTTGATGCTGCGGTCCTTCCCAGGGTGCGCTGCACCTGGGACATCGTGGATCAACTTGAGAGTAGCGGGTACCAGGGACTCTGGTATCACCAGTTGGTTTACGGTTCTGCCGGGGTCCACCAGTCTAGCTACACGACACAGTACTCTTGTTTGACAGGCGACTTGACCCACGGGCCAATGTCCTCCTTGGTCAGGGATCGAAGGACTGGTGACCACACCTGGTCATGCCGTTGGCTCTCTCTAGGTCCTCGACGGAGAACGAGTTGTCTGCACTGACAAAAGCTATATGCCTCGACAAGGCATCAGCCACGACATTTTGCTTACCTGGAACGTAGTGGACTTCAGGGTTGTAGTCGTTAAAGGTGAGAGACCACCGAGCATGTTTTCCGGAGAGATTCTTGTTTGCGAGAAAGGATAATAATGGCAGATGGTCCATGTAAATCTTGATAGGGTACTGGTAAATAATGTCTCTGAAGTGGTTCAAAGCCCAGACGATGGCTAAGGCTTCTAGCTCTGTCACCGAGTAATTGACTTCAGCTTTGGTAAGAACACGGCTAGCATAAGCTATTGGCTGTTGTTTACCATTAGATTCCTGCGACAAGACTGCTCCGATGCCAACTTTGCTGGCATCTGTCTTCAAGGTGAACGCTTTGGTGAAATCAATCAGGGAATCTAAGGACTGGGACTGATGTTAACCTATTTTTAAGTGTGACGAAAGCTCTTCCTGGTCACGTCCACTCAAAGGGGACATCTTTCTTAAGAAGCTGAGTCAAGGGTGCAGCTATGGTGGAGAATCCGGCTATGAAAGTGCAGTAGAATCTGGCTAGGCCTATGAAGGAGCGGACAGTATCCGGTCAAGGGAACTTCCGTACAGCTGAGATTTTAGACTCGCCTGTCTTGATGCCATTCTGAGTCACTACGTGGCCCAGAAACTTTATTTCCTTCTTAAGGAACTGGCATTTTGAAAGCTTTACCTTAAGATTAGCCTTGGCTAGTTTTTCCAGTACCCGCTCAAGTTTTACGAGATGTGTAGGAACATCTTGGGACATCACAATGAGACCGTCTAGGTAGACCATGAGCGTGCCAGCTAGGAGAGTACGCAAAATCGTTGTCATTAAATGACTGAATGGGATCGGGCTTCCTCGCAAGCTGAAGGGCATCCTCTTGAACTGATAATGTCCAGTATGCGTAGAGAACGCGGTTAGTTCTTTGCTTTGGTCATCAAGAAGAATCTACCAAAACCCTTGAAGAAGATCAAGAGTCGAAAAGTCCTTGTTATCATCGATGTTCTGTAACAGGTCATTCAGAACTGGCAATGGAAATCGGTCTGGGATCATACAGGCATTCAGTTTCCTGTAATTGATAACAGGACGCCACGTTCCATCTTTCTTGGGAACTAGGATTAGAGGGGAATTCCACGGGGAAATGGACTCCTCGATAACTATATCGCAGAGCATCTTTGCAATGAGTTCATCGGCAAAAACTCTTTGTGCATGCGGCAAACGATAAGCAGGCACATAAATGGTTTTAGTACCTTTATCAAGTGGAATATGGTGAGAAATAAGCGGGGTCAGACCCATGGACTCACCATCTAACGCAACTGTGGTGTGTGCGCGATTGAGAACCTGGAGATGTTGCGGAACTTCTGGGTAGTCTGTCATAGCTAGATCATCTTTAGTAGCAGACTCACCTGGGAGGACTGCACTTACAAGAACGTCAGCTGGAATTGCACCCTCCACTCTCACCTGGAGAGGGAATCTGACGAGGTCGACAAGTGAGGTATCCTTCCGCAGGGGAAATTCTCGACTGAGCAAGTTAACAACAAGGACTTGCAACTTACCACGTCGCACAGTGTGCAAGGATGGCTCAAGGGAGAGGCCCTTGACACTGCACATGTCTAGTCATTGGCCGTATCTCTTCACCTACGCTACCATCTACTGCACTAAACCTGCATTCAGTAAGCCAAAAACAACAATAACAGTGGCTGCAGTGGTGTTCCATTGCAGAGTGAGCTTTGTTCTCGCAGTGTAGGGGACCAGCCAATCATCTGTGATCATCCAGTTCATCTTCTAGCTTATAGCGTCATCCGTCGCCTCCAGCGTCTCGTAGGTGCCCCAGACAGTTCACTGTCTTTGATTTTTTCACAAAATCGGGACATAGGCATCACGGCGTCATCTCCAGCTCTCCATCCCACCACCGTCACCACTGTTATTGTTGTTCTTGGCTTACTGAATGCAGGTTTCGTGCAGTAGATGGTAGCGTAGGTGAAGAGATACGGCCGATGACTAGACACGTATTTAATGTTCGAATGGTGAAGGTACACGGGCTGAGTGTGTGGGGGACCGAAAGCCAGCTAGGGGCGAATCTGCTTCAATGAGGAAGGCCGGGGTAGTGAGGCAGAAACATGGCAGCACCGACTGACATGGGTAGGCCTACAGAGGGCAGCACTGGAGTGCCACGAGAAATGAAATAGTAGACAGTAAGGCTGTCTACACCTAGACCCATTATGTAAAACAGTAATGTTGAGGTACAGTCCCTGGACCCATTATGTAAAATAGTAATGTTGAGGTACAGTCAATTGACCCATTATGTAAAACAGTAATGTTGAGGTACAGTCCCTGGACCCATTATGTAAAACAGTAATCTTGAGGTATAGTCCCTGGACCCATTATATACCTCTGTAGTGTTGAGGTACAGTCCCTGGACCCATTATGTACCTCTGTAATGTTGAGGTACAGTCCCTGGACCCATTATGTACCTCTGTAATGTTGAGGTACAGTCCCTGGACCCATTATGTACTAATGTAATGTTGAGGTACAGTCCCTGGACCCATTATGTACTAATGTAATGTTGAGGTACTGTCCCTGGACCCATTATGTACCTCTGTAATGTTGAGATACAGCTCCTGGACCCATTATGTGCTTCTGTAATGTTGAGGTACAGTCCCTGGACCCATTATTTACCTCTGTAATGTTGAGATATAGTCCCTGGACCCATTATATACCTCTGTAGTGTTGAGGTACAGTCCCTGGACCCATTATGTACCTCTGTAATGTTGAGATACAGTCCCTGGACCCATTATGTACCTCTGTAATGTTGAGGTACAGTCCTGGACCCATTATGTACTAATGTAATGTTGAGGTACAGTCCCTGGACCCATTATGTACCTAATGTAATGTTGAGATACTGTCCCTGGACCCATTATGTACCTCTGTAATGTTGAGATACAGCTCCTGGACCCATTATGTACTATGTAATGTTGAGGTACAGTCCCTGGACCCATTATGTACCTCTGTAATGTTGAGGTACAGTCCCTGGACCATTATGTGCCCTGTAGTGTTGAGATACAGCCCTGGATCCATTATGGCTTCTGTAATGTTGAGTTACAGTCCTGGACCCACTTTCCATCTACATATTCTATCAGTACTCATGCTATTTTCCTTCATTTCCATACCGCTGCCGATCATTCAGGACATAGTCATGTCTGATAATCGACCTCTTCTGAAGTTTTTTCTTCTCATCTTTGTCCTATTTCCATGCCACTGTGGGTCACATGACCGAGGGCCTTCCTGTTCACTGTCTCTTAAGGCCTCTCCTGTTCAGTGTCCCTTAGGGGCCTCCTTTCAGTGCCCTAGGGGCCTCTCCTGTTCAGTGTCCCTTAAGGGGCCTCTCCTGTTCAGTGTCCCTTAGGGGCCTCTCTGTTCAGTGTCCCTTAAGGGGCCTCTCCTGTTCAGTGTCCCTTAAGGGGCCTCTCCTGTTCAGTGTCCCTTAAGGGGCCTCTCCTGTTCAGTGTCCCTTAAGGGGCCTCTCCTGTTCAGTGTCCCTTAAGGGGCCTCTCCTGTTCAGTGTCCCCTAAGTCTGAATCCCTCAGGGTGGGTACATGGGTCTATCTTTGCTGGTTCCTCCTCACCTCTTTCTCCAGTAGTGTCCCTGATACCTGGAGTATACCTGGAGAGGGTTTCGGGGGACAACGCCCCCACGGCACGGCCTGTGACCAGGCCTCGTGGTGCATCGGGGCCTGATAAACCAGGCTGTTACTGCTGGCCGCACATAAACCGACGAACGAACCACAGCCTGGCTGGTCAGGTACTGACTTTAGGTGCCTGTCCAGTGCCTTCTTGAAGATAGCCAGGGGTCTATTGGTAATCCCCCTTATGTATGCTGGGAGGCAGTTGAACAGTCTTCGGCCCCTGACACTCCTGCTTTTCATTGGAAGGATGTTGCATCTATTGCCCTGTCTTTTGTTTTCGTAGGGAGTGATTTTAGTGTGCAGAATTTTCCATGTATACATTATCATGTATCTTTCTCGCCTGCATTCCTGTGAATTCAAATAAAGGGACTTCAACCATTCCCAGTAATTTAGATGCTTTATCGCACTTATGTGTGCCGTGAAAGTTATTTGTACACTCTCCAGGTCAGCAGTTTCGCCTGACTTGAAAGATACTGTTAGTGTACAGCAGTATTCCAGCCTAGAGAGAACAAACGATTTGAAGAGAATCATCACAGGCTTGGTGTTCCTAGTTCTTATTATCCATCCTATCATTTTCCTAGCAGATGCGGTAGATACATTGTTATGATCTTTGAAAGTGAGATCCTCTGACATTGTCACTCCCAGGTCCTTCACAATAGTTTTTCGCTCTATTGAGTGGTTGGAATTTGTTTTATACTCCAATACAGTTTCAATTTCCTCAAGTTTTCCATATCTTAATAATTGAAATTTCTCATCATTGAACTTATTGGTTGATGTCCACTTGATGCCTTGTGGAACAGAGCTTTTCACTGTAACCGCCTCAGACTACTCTGTTTACTATTACTCTTTGTGTTCTATTTGTCAAAAAGTTATAGATCCATCTACCAACTTTTCCTGTTATTCCTTTGTCAAGCATTTTGTGTGCTATTACAACAAGGTCTCACTTGTTGAAGCTTTGGCAAAGTGTGTGTATACTACATCTGTATTTTGTCTTCTAGAGCATCCAGGACCTTGTCATAGTGGTCCAGTAGTTGGGACAGGCAGGAGTGACGTGCTCTAAACCCATGCTGCCCTGGGTTGTGTAACTGATGGGTATCTAGATGAGTGGCGATCTTGCTTCTTAGAACCCTTTCAAAAATTTTTATGATATGGGATGTTAGCGCTATTGGTCTGTAGTTCTTTGAAATTGCTTTACTGTCCTCTTTGTGGAGTGGGGCTATGTCTGTTGTTTTAAGTAACTGCGGGACTACCCCAGTGTCCATGCTCCCTCTCCATAGAATGTTAAAACCACGTGATATGGGCTTCTTGCAGTTCTTGATGAACACGGAGTTCCACGGGTCTGGGCCTGGTGCAGAGTGCATGGCCATGTTGTTTATTGCCTTTTCGAAGTCTTGTGGTTTTATGATAATATCAAAGATTTTTTAATTGACCGAATTTTGAGCCTCGGTCATAAAAAAAAATCATTTAGATTGTCGGCTCTAAGTCTGGTTAATGGCTCACTGAACACTGACTCATACTGGGACTTTAGTATCTCACTAATTTCTTTGATGTCATCTGTGTAGGTCCCATCTCGTCTAAGCAGGAGTCCAATACTGGATGTTGTTTTCGCCTTAGATTTGCTATAAGTAAAGAAATATTTTGGGTTTCAGTTTCATTGATGGTTTTAAGTTCTTCCTGAGATTCTTGTCTCCTCTAAGATTCTTCAAGCTTAAGTTCAATATTTGCTATTTCTCTGACCAGTGCCTCTCTTCGTATTTCAGATATACTGGCCCCTCTCAGCAGCTCTGTGACTCTTCAAGTGCCACGGAGTTAATTCTTTCTAAGCAAAGGTTCGAATCCTTGTTGTTTATCTGTGTCTTAAGATGAAATCATCCAGCAGTAAGATGTTTTCGGCAGGAGTTCTGAGATTTTCCAGACAGTGGTCAATTTTCAAAAGCTGTTCCTGGAATTGTTGGGACGTTGTATCATGAGGCTATTTGCTGCTAGATGAACATGGTTTGGTTTTCGATCTTTACTGCCAAAACTTCAACTATATCATTTGTGGTGTTTAGTAGTTCTGAGCATAGGAATTACTCTGACGTACAGGCCAACCCTCCCTTGTCGCCTGTTTTCTCTGTCGCATCTGAATAGGTTTTAACCTGGGATCCAGATTTCGTTGTCAAAGTGATTCTTTATGTGGGTCTCTGTGAATGCCATAAACATTTCATTTGACTCTGTAAGCAGTCCACTGATGAAAAGTATTTTGTTGTTTCTTGATGGCTTTAGACCCTGTATGTTTGCAAAGATAAATATCGTCTTACTGATGGTATATGTTTGTTGGCACTAATATCTGTTGTTCTGGAGTGGAGGCCACTGACAGTGCCTCCGCTTCAAAAATGTTATGAGTTGGTGTACGATTTCTGCCATTTCTTGCCAGCTTTTTTTCCTTCCTGGCTCTAAAAAAAAAAACCCGGAGGGTTATCCACCCAGGATAACCCAAGAAAGTCAGTGCGTCATCGAGGACTGTCTGTCTTATTTCCATTAGGGGTCCTTAATCTTTTCCCCCAGGATGCGACCCACACCAGTTGACTAACAACCCAGGAACCTATTTGCTGCTAGATGAACATTTCAACAGGTGTAAGGAAACACGTCGAAATGTTTCCACCCGCCTGGAATCGAACCCGGCGGGTGGAAACAAATTCTGTTCATTATAAATTAATCTAATTTATACAACCCAGAACTTATCACCTGCCAGTATTGCATGTATACTTCCCACAGTAATCCATCTATGCCTGGTGATTTTCCAGCCCTTAACCCTTTAACTGCCTCCCAAACTTCTTTTTCCGTTATGTCCCCCTCTATTGCCTTCCTATCATCCTCATTCGACCTTCTATTAATTCCCCCTAATAATTGGACACAAGCCCGCTCATCCCTATCCTCTTCCACAAACTTCCTTCCAAACCAACCCTCCGCATAACCAGTCATCCCCTCTGTCGTTTTCAACACTCTTCCCACCTCATACCTCCCCATCTTTCTTCCACCTCTACAGACGACAGCAACATACCCTGTCTATGCTTCTGAAACTGCCTCAACACCACCGCTGACGCCTTATCCACCCTTAAAAACCTCCTCCATCCCACTTCGTACCAGTAAAGCATGAAACCTCTCATACTGAATGTCTCTCAGAGCCCTTCTTACCCCCTCCACACTCTGCGTGCCTTTCCCTGCCTTCCCCACCATAGCTATCCCTCAATAAACCCTCTAAATACCTCTGGTAACCATACCTATATCTTGCATCCTCCCTCCCCACCTTCTTAAAGTACTCCTTTATCCCCTTCTTCCCACAATCATTCCACCACCTCACTGCATGTACTACTCCCCTACCCCCCCCCTCCACAGTCCCTCCCACCATCCCTCAAAATCCACCATCCCCTCTACCCTATTAAGCATTGCCACATTAAGTTTCCAATACTCGAGTGAACCCTCACAGCCCCCTCCCAACCCACTTGCATCAACACGCCCATGTGATCTGAAAAAACCCACATCCAAACATTCCACTTTCTCTACCCCTACCGCACCGAAACATAAACCCGATCCAATCTAGCCGCATAAGTACCCTAAAAAGTGTATTCTACAGGCTCACCCGCCCTCCACCATCCATAACCCCTACCGCACCCTAAACGTCCCTTAAGATCCTCAAAACACTACCAGTTCCTCTCGGCTCTACATCCCTAACCCTAATAACGCTGTTCCAGTCTCCTGCAATTATGACCACCTGCGGCAGACCCCTGATTATTATTATTATAATCAAATAGAAGCGCTAAACCACAGGGGTTATACAGCGCTGCTGGTTATTGTAGGATGCAGGAGAGTGAGTTGTAAGAGGGAGATGGACGATTAGTAGGGATGGAGTGCAAGATGACGGTGGTAGTGGTGGAGGGCGCAAGAGATCGAGGTAGAAGGGACTGAGGGAGGTGCAGAGGGTTAACCAAATTTTGGGCAGGGGAAAAAAA
>WNWK01026118.1:0-27767 GCA_009830355.1 Cherax destructor
ACGAAATCACAGCCCCCTTATCTTCATCAAGATTTAACAATTCCTCAAAATATTCCCTTAATCTTCCTGATACCTCTAACTCTCCATTTAATAACTTTCCTCCCCCCTAGGCTTCCTCAAATTTTAATCTCCTCCAAAATTATTCTTATTTTCAACAGAATTTGTTGATAACATCTCACCCATTCTCTCATTTGCTCTCTTCTACATTGCTTCACCACTCTTTAACCTCTCTTTTTCTCTCCTTCTCTTCCCTCCTTGCATCACTTCTACTTTGTAAAAACATCTCGTATGCTAACTTTTTCTCTATAACTTCGAAACACGCCTCAATGAACACATTAATGCATGTGAACGATAACCTGAACAACGCCTGCGCCAACACCGAAATTCCACCAATCATCTCATGAAATTCAGAGACGCCCGTTTAGCAATCAAATAAACTAATTTACGCAGACCAAGTACCTTAAATCAGCACTTATCGCTGTTTCTACACAATTAAACAAAACAAATGCAGCTTCCCATCTCTGAAGTCTTAGCAAGAATCCTCCTGAAAACAGTAAACCCTACCATCACATAGTCTCTCCTGCAATACTACTCAAGCACATCGCAAATGGAGCTCAACAACCTTCTTATTCCAACCTCCAACAAAATATTTTTAACCTATTTTTATACTACCCAAGTAATTTTTTATCACCTTTTATATGTGAAGTTGTTGTTTACCTTATTGCATTACTACTACTACTATAACTTATATCACCTACCTACCACCACTAGTATTACACCTCACTCTGAGCCTATATATACCCTCTGTGTCCATGTATTGTTTGTAACGGCTTGACAAAGCTCCTGGAGAGCGAAACGTTGCCACAATAAAACGTCACATTAGTTCCATTTGTGTCCTTTTACTTAACAACTATTTATATCAGCATTTCCTGTCTTCTTCCCTCTCCACCCTTTCCCATAACCACAAACTTCTGAACACTTTTAATACTACATTCTAAACCTACCCCATACATCTTCGACCCCATTGCCTATACTCTAAAAGCCCATCTATCCTCGAATAGTTGTTTATATGTAACCCTTACTGCCACTCCTTTAGTTTATAAACCTTCACCTCTCTCTTGCCCTTCTATTTCCTTTTATCCCATCTACCTTCAGCTTTGTTTGCTTAGAGCTAGGACATCCAACTTCTTTTCATTCATAGCAATAGAACATCTCTTTCTTGTCATCCGCCCTACATCCACGCGCATTCAAGCATCCCAGTTTTATGAAGTTTTCTTCTTCTTTTTTTAGTATTTTTCTACAGGAGAAGGGTTACTAGCCCATTGCTCCCGGCTTTTTAGTCTCTTCATACGACACGCAACACGGAGGAAAGCTCTTTTCCATTTCCCCCGTTGGAAATAAATGGATAAATAAAAATGGAAAAAAAACACAAACAGTATAATGTGATCCATTATTGACAACGTTTGCCCCGGTTTTTCAGTCACAGACAGTCTACCTGGAAAAGAGCAACTGGAGAATTTTAAATCGGTGGAGTGCTGGGTCAGGTGGAGAAACTGATGTGACAGTCTTAAAGTAGTTGATAGTTAAAAAAAATTGTGTGACTTAAAGGACCGCAGGACCATTCTTGAGTTCTAGGTGGGGTAGCGTTGAAGAATTTCTTGGCAATGGGTTCAGCTATGTTGGAAGCCGTTGTTCTGGTTAATTGTTGGATATACAGATGAGTGATGATTCTGGTTCTTCGGTATTGCGTGTTGTCTTCTCTGGGATAATTCTTGCTTCTGTAGTTATAAATTAGACACATATGCAACACTTGGTATCTTTATTGGGGAAACGTTTCGCCACCATGGCTTCATCAGTCCAATACAAAGTAGAAAGGTGTAAGGAGGGGAGGAGTTTGAGGTTATCAGTCCCTCGGCCTAGGTCGATGTGTTCAGTCCACCCAATCTTGTTAGAGTGTAGCGGCCGTAGGGTGGCATATGCTGTAATCAGGTGAGGTAAAGCAGGAGGAGGCGGAGTCATAGTAGTACCATCCACTATTCAAGTGGGTCTTCGTCCCAAAAGGTTGGACAAGTGTAGAAAATTCGTTTGTATCAAGATCCCAAGCTGTTGCTGTGTCAGACAGGATGTAGATGAATGGGTTTAGAGAACCGACAAGTTATAAATTAGACACATATGCAACACTTGGTATCTTTATGTTTTCTAATTTATAACTTGTCGGTTCTCTGAACCATTCATCTACATCCTGTCTGACACACAACAGCTTGGGATCTTGATACAAACGAATTCTTCTACACTTGTCCCCCTTTGGACGGCCTCTTAGAATGGGGGATGGCTCACTACCTGCTCCCCTCCTCCTCACCTGATTCCCCATATAAGCCCTCTGGCCTTGTGCCCACTTCTAACGATGAACTGGACATCGACTCCAGGCCAGTGACCCCAAAAACCTCCCTCCCTTACCTTTCTGCTTTGTATTGGACTGATGGAGCCTGTGTGGCGAAACATTTTCCCCAAAAGCCCCCGTTTATATGTGTCTAATTTATAACTTGTCAGTTCTCTGAACCATTCATCTACGTTTCTGTAGTTGATTAAATGGTTGTGTAAATTTTGGTGTTGAACACGGGCATTTTTTTGAGTCGTCAGATCTGCCTGCGTACTGGTGTTCCCGAAATGCGTGTTTATAGGTCTCTGGATGTTTCGCCAACGTATAATTTGCTGGATTACAAGGGATTGTGTATACCCCTGCCGTGGATTGAAGCTTTTCCTGTCTGTTACTGGTAATGTCCTTGATGGTGGTGGATGTGAGTGGATACTCGTAATGAGGTATTAGAAAAATGTTGGAAACTTGTTTGGAAATGGAGTTGGTGGGAAGGACTATGTATCTCTTCTCAGCCCGTGTCTTCTCTGGGGTGTTGAAGATGTTTAATGCCCGTCGTCTGCAGTCTCTAATGAAGTGGAGGATAGTGAAGTTTGGAAAAAACTTGTTCAATGAGGAGCATTCTTCTTCAAAAGGGAAATCACTGCTGCAGATTCTGGTGCGCGAGGAAAAAGCCTATAATTACACCACGTTTAATTTTGGTGTCGTGGTGAGAGTAGAAGTGGAAGATCGTGTTGATTGGTAGGTTTTCTATAGACTTTAAACAAGTCCATGGTCAGTTTTGCGAGAAGAACATCAAGGAAAAAGGGAAAAGTGTTGTTGACTTCTTCTTCTAGTGTAAACTGGATTGATGGCTCAACCTCGTCACTTCATTAGAAAACTGCAGACACGGGCATTAAACATCTTCCCAAAACACCCAAAAAGACACTGCTGAGAAGAGATACATAGTCCTTCCCACCAACTCCATTTCCAAACAAGTTTCCAACATTTTTTCTAATACCTCATTCCGAGTATCCACCTCCATCCACCACCATAAAGGACATTACCAGTAACAGACAGGAAAAGCTTCAATCCACGGCAGGGGTATACACAATCCCTTGTAATGGCTGCAGCAAATTATACGTTGACGAAACATCCAGAGACCTACAAACACGCATTTCAGAACACCAGTACGCAGGCAGATCTGACGACTCAAGAAATGCCTGTGTTCAACACCAAAAATTTACACAACCATTTAATCAACTACAGAAACGCAAGACTCATCGTCAGAGAAGACAACACGCAATACGAAGAATCCTAGAATCATCACTCATCTGTATATCCATCATCTTCAACCAGAACAACGGCTTCTAACATAGCTGAAAATTGATTTTAGGTGTGATATACCGTCCCCCAAACTTAGATAGGGACCAAGGAGACTACTATGGGAGGGAATTGTTAAGGCCACAATGCACGATAACGTAGTTATTCTGGGTGACTTCAACTTTAGTCAAATTGATTGGAATTTTTGACTGGGAATTTAGAATCTAACGACTTCTTAGAAGTAGTTCAAGATTGTTTTTGAAGCAGTTTGTGACAGAACCTACAAGGGAAATAATCTGTGACTTAGTTCTGGCAAACAAGGAAACCCTTGTTAATAATTTAGAAATTACAGAGGAACTCGGCGCAAGCGACCACAAATCAATTACCATTGGCATTGAATGGAAGTTTCATAGTAAAGAATAACTCAGTAACGGTCCCAGATTTTCGCTTAGCAGATTACAATGGACTTAGAGAACACTTATCATCTGTGGACTGGGGTAATGAGAGAGCTATCAATATGACAGTTTTCTGAGCACTATACATGCTGCCCAAAGAACATTTATCCCATATAAAGAAATTAGATCGAATAGAAATGACCCAAATGGATGAATAATAGGCTCAAATATCTTTTAGGGCAGAAGAAAGGAATTTATAGGCGTATCAAAAGAGGTGAGGGTCATCTTATGAATCAGTATATTGACATTAAGAGGGACGTTAAAAGGGGATAAGAAAAGCTAAGCGGGACTACGAAATTAAAGTTGCTAGGGATTCGAAAACTAACCCAAAATTTTTTTCCAGGTGTATAGAACAAAAGTTAGAGATAAGATAGGTCCCCTTAAAAATAATTATGGGTATCTTACTGACAAAGAGAATGAAATGTGCTCTATTTTTAATAATTATTTTCTCTGGGTTTTTCACTCAGGAAGACACTAATAATATCCCAAGAATTAGGTATTTTAGTGGGCCTGAAGAAGATAAATTATGTATATCACAGTCACTAGCGAAATGGTTATCAAACAGATAGACCGTTTGAAGCAAAATAAATCGCCAGGCCCTGATGAGCTTTTTCAAGGGTTCTTAAGGAATGCAAAATTGAACTCTGTGAACCCTTAACTAACATTTTTAACCTATCTCTTCAAACAGGTGTAGTGCCGGATACGTGGAAGATGGCTAATGTAATTCCTATTTTAAAGCAGGGGACAAGTCGTTACCATCAAATTACCGCCCAATAAGTCTAACATCAATTGTAGGCAAATTACTAGAGTCGATTATAGCTGATAACATAAGAAGCCATCTCGATAGGCATAATTTGATTAATGATACTCAGCATGGATTCACCAGGGGCCGTTCCTGCCTAACTAATTTATTAACTTTTTTCAGTAAGGCTTTTGAGGCAGTTGATAATGATAAAGAATTCGATATTGTTTATTTGGATTTTAGTAAGGCTTTTGATAGAGTACCACATCAGAGACTGTTAAAGAAAGTGGCTGCTCATGGCATTGGGGGAAAAGTGTTGTCATGGATCGAGTCATGGCTCACCAATAGGAAGCAGAGGGTGTGCATAAATGGGGTTAAATCGGAGTGGGGATCTGTAACAAGTGGCGTTCCTCAGGGATCGGTTTTGGGCCCGTTGTTGTTTATAATATATATAAATGACCTTGACGAGGAATTTCTAGTGATATGAGCAAATTCGCTGATGACACGAAGATAGGTAGGATAATCGATTCAGACGTAGATGTCAGTGAACTACAGGAGGATTTAGACAAACTCAATTCCTGGTCAGTAAAATGGCAGATGCAGTTCAATGTAGATAAATGCAAAGTTCTTAAGCTCGGGAGTGTCCATACCCAAGCACTTATAAGTTAAATAACGTAGAACTTAGCCATACAGATTGCGAGAAGGACTTGGGGGTGATGGTAAGCAGCAACCTTAAACCAAGACAGCAATGCCTAAGCGTGCGTAATAAGACAAATAGATTACTGGGATTTATATCAAAGTGTTAGCAACAGAAGTCCAGAGGTTATATTACAGCTTTATACATCATTAGTAAGGCCTCACCTAGATTACGCAGCTCAGTTCTGGTCTCCATATTACAGAATGGACATAAATTCGTTAGAAAACATTCAGCGTAGAATGACTAAATTAATACATAGCATTAGAAATCTTCCTTACGAAGAAAGATTGAAGACCCTTAAATTACATTCACTTGTAAGACGTAGAATGAGGAGACATGATCGAGGTATACAAGTGGAAAATGGGTATTAACAAAGGGGATATAAATAAGGTCTTGAGGTATCTCTCCAGAGAGAACCCGCAATAATGGATTCAAGTTAGATAAGTTTAGATTTAGAAAGGATATAGGAAAGTATTGGTTTGGAAATAGGGTAGTTGATGAGTGGAACAGTCTGCCTAGTAGGGTTATTGAAGCAAGGACCTTGGGTAGTTTTAAATTTAGGTTGGATAAATTCATGAGTGAAAGGGGTTGGATTTGATTGGGAATTGCACATGAGTAAATAAAATTATCAAAGCTTATTTCTTGGGTAGCATTGAAAATTAGGTTGAACAAATATTCTGTTAGTGGGATGGAATGTGAAGGACCTGCCTAGTATGGGCCAACAGGCCTGCTGCAGTGTTCCTCCTTTCTTATGTTCTTATGTTCTTATGTTCTATCGCCAAGAAACTTCTTCACCGCTATCCCACCTAGAACTCAAGAATGGTACACTGCAGGTCCTTTAAGTCACACAATGTTTTTAACTATCACACTACTTTTAAGACTGTCACATGCAGCTTTCTCCACCTGACCCAGCATTCTCCACCTGACTGTACCCTATATATATCTCCATGTTGCTCATTTTCCAGGTAGATCTGTCTGTGACTCGATAAAGCCCACTGCGTGGGCGAAACGTTGTCAATAAAGGATCACATTATACTGCTTATGTGTTTATTTTTCCACTTCCCCATGGAGAATGGAGGAAATAAAGAAGAATAAGAACTACTTAGAAAAAAAAGAAAAACCTAGATGTGTGTATGTATATATATATGCATGTGCATGCCTGTGTAGTGTGACCTAAAGTGTAAGTAGAAGTAGCAAGATATACCTGTTATCCAGCGTGTTTATGAGACATAAAAAAAGGACACCAGAAATCCTACCATCATGTAAAACAGTTACAGGTTTCTGTTTTACACTCACTTGGCAGGACGGTAATACATCCTGGGTGGTTGCTGTCTACGAGCCTACTACCACAGGGAAGTAGAATGATAGCTCTAGGATAGCTCTGGGATCGTATTAGCTGGGACATCCTCCGTTTTCTGCAATTTTGCAAGCTCATGATAATGTATTGATTGCAACATGAAAGGCCTAGAGCTATCATTCTACTCCTTGTGGTCTTTTTGCATTCTGTATCGCTTGATTTGCGATATAAATATATATATATATATATATATATATATATATATATATATATATATATATATATATATATATATATATATATAATATATATATATATATATATACGTACCCACGAACGAGTGGTATTGATCAATAACAACACTCAGTGTTGTTATTGATCAATACATATCACGAACCACTAACACGATCCACTGTCTCAGAACGAACTAAAAATATAAAGCATAGGATTTATCCCGCCACTGCACAAACACAGTTTCTGCAGTCACACACACACACACAGTGAAGTGGCGGGGCCAGGAGCTATGACTCGACCCCTGCAACCACAACTAGGTGAGTACACACAGTATATGTTTTCATATTTAACAAATACTCAAAGTATTCTTATTATATCATCACATAATAATAATAATAATAATAATAATAATAATAATAATAATAATAATAATAATAATAATAATAATAATAATAATAATAATAATAATAATAGTACAATAATAATATTTCGAAAGAATTAATATTCTATGTGACAGGCACATTTATACTGAATTTATCTCGACCACGTCAATACTTGAGCTGGCGCCTGAATGACTTTCCAGCGCTCTCATCCGAGTCAAAACACTATTCCCAGCTGTCCATTTAAGCCGAGTGCATTCACAGAGACCTCGTGCTGGGCCTTTCACACAATGTCGGGAGTATTGATGAAATATTCACACATCCCATGTCAAAGTTTTGACATATTTCAGGGTATGGATTATTATTATTATTATTATTATTATTTTTATTATATATATCCTCTCTCTCTCTCGTTTGGTATACTAGCCTCCACAAGCAGTATATATATTACTGTAACCACGAACGAGTGGTATTTAATCAATAACAACACAGGGGATTTCGTGATGTTTCGGTTATGTTCGACCAGAGTCTGCACACTGAACATCATGGTACGCCCCTCGCTCGTGTGCGTCGATAATAGGTATGGGGTATTAGGTATGGGGGCGCATGTGCAATCATCCTTGGATAGCCCCCCAAAAATGTAGAGTGACCTATTGAGGTTTTAACCCGTCTAGGTACTGTGGTACAAGGTACACAAGGTACACACAGGTGGTTGCAACATGGTGATTGCAACTAGTTTATCGGTTTAAGGAATTAGGTTGTTGATAATATAATAATTGTGATGATAATAATAATGATATTAGTGGGTGATAGTTGATAATAAGTATAGGAATGGCATTAAAATTAGGAATAGCCTAGTTATTATAAGAAAGGAAGACTGAAAAGGAGAATTCACTGAGGGTATTTCCTGAATATTCTGGAAGGTTCTGCGACACAGGCTGACAAATGAGGGATTTTCTCTCTATTTCATTAGTTAGAAGGTTGTAAATGAAGGTATGTAATGATCCACTACTGTAATTATCTTTTACGTCACCTGACCTGTTTTCAGCGGTTAGAAGCTTAGGGCTCTCTATTGACTCTCTTCTAGTAATTTTCGTCTTGGTATCTGCAAACTGTGAGGCCTACTCCACCCGACCCCATATGGGGTGGGGTGTGGGGGGGGAAAAGACCGGTGTGTGGTTGGCATCCTGCTGGCCTCTCAAAGTCTGGCTGGTGCCTACACACTACTATTCTCACTACCATACTCTGAAAACTTACCCTACTTCTCCTGTTGCTGTCATTGTAACATTGCACAGCTCCTGATGACGCACTGAGAAATGTGAAAGTACTTCAGATTTCCAACCCCCCCCCGGGAGGAGTATATGGAGAGGTTAAGAGAGTGGTGAAGGAATGTAAAAGGAGAGTAAATAAGAGAGTGGGTGAGATACTATCAACAAATTGTGCTGAGAATAAGAAAACGTTTTGGAGTGAGATTAGTAAGTTGAGAAAGTCTAGGGAAGAAATAGATTTGACAGTTTAAAATAAGAAAGGAGAATTATTAGATGGAAACTTTGAGGCGTCGGGAAGATTGAGTGATTTTTTGAGGAACTGTTAAATGTTGATGAAGATAGGGAAATTGTGATTTCGTGTATTGGGTAGGAAGGAATAACATCTTGTTGGAGTGAGGAAGAGCAAGTGATGAGTGTGGGGGAAGTGCATGAGGCTTTGGGTAGAATGAAAGTGGTTAGTAAAGCACCTGGGATTGATAGGATAAAGACAGAAATATTAAAAGCAGGGGGAGATATAGTTTTGGAATGGATAGTTCTTTTATTTAATAAATGTATGGAGGAGGGTAAAAGGTACCTACGGATTGGCAGAGAGCATGAAAAGTTTCGTTGTATAAAGGCAAAGAGGACAAAAGAGAGTGTAAGAATTATAGGGGAATGAGCTGATGAGCATACCTGGTAAAGGGTATGGGAAAGTTATTATTGAAATAATTAAGAGTAAGACGGAGAGCAGGATAGAAGACCAACAAGGAGGCTTTTGGAATGGTAGGGGGTGTGTAGACCAAGTGTTCATTGTGAAACATTTAGGTAAACAGTATTTAGATAAATGTAAAGTTTTTCTCGCATTTATGGATTTGGAAAAGGCGTATGATAGGGTGGGTAGGTGGGCAATGTGGCAGATGTTGCAAATGTGCTTTGGTGCTTTGGCTCCCTCAGTTCCCTGGTGATGGACCAGGTGCTTAGGCTCATTCAGTGCCCTGGTGATGGACCAGGTACTTAGGCTCATTCAGTGCCCTGGTGATGGACCAGGTGCTTTGGCTCCCTCAGTACCCTGGTGATGGACCAGGTGCTTCAGCTCCTTTAATACCTTGGTGATGGACCAGGTGCTTCATCTCCTTCAACGCTCTGGTGATGGATCATGTGCTTCGGCTTATTCAGTGCCCTGGTGATGGACCAGGTGCTTCAGCTCCTTTGGTGCTCTTGTGATGGACCAGGTGCTCCAGCTCTTCCAGTACCCTGTTTTGTAGTGCCCTGATTATCAAAGCATATTCCATGGATGGAGTAGGTGGGTTGGGTAGGTGTTTTTGTTTGTGGGATTGGTTTTGGGTTTTAGGGGGACCTGCCTAGCGTGGACCAGTTGGCTTGCTGCAGTGTTCCTTATTTCTGTTTTTCTTATGAGTGAGAAGGGTTGGATTTGAACTGGACTGACACAATTGTTGGGGGGGGGGGGTTATCGGGGTTTGTTCCTTGGATGGGGATGGGTTGGACAAATATTTTTGTTGGTGGGTTGGTTTTGACATGGACTTGCCAAGTATGGGCCAGTAGGCCTATTGCAGTGTTCCTCCATTCTTATGTTCTTATGTATGGAATAGGACTGCTACTGAAAACAGTGAAGAGTTTTACGAGGATAGTGAGGCTCAGGTTAGACTCTGTTCGAGACGGGGCTTATTTCCCAGTAAAAGTGGCCCTTAGACAGGGATGTGCGATGTCACCGTGGTTGTTCAATATATTTATAGATGGGGTTGCAAGAGAAGTGAATGCTCGGGTGTTGGCAAGAGGCGTGGGATTAAAAAATAAAGAATCTAACACAAAGTGGGAGTTGTCATCGTTCCTCTTTGCTGATGACATTGCTTTTGGGAGATTCTGAAGCGAATTTGGAGAGGTTAGTGGATGACTTTGGTTGCGCATGTAAAGTAAGGAAATTAAAAGTAAACATTGGAAACAGTATGGTGATGAGGATAACAAAACATTTAGGTAATGAAAGATTGGATATCAGATTTGAGGGAGGGAGTATGGAGGAAGTGAATGTATTCAGATATTTGGGAGTGGACTTGTTAGCAGAGATGAATCATAGAAATGATGAGGGGAAAGAGATGATTGGTGCACTGAGGAGTCTGTGGAGACAAAGAACGTTATCCATGGAAGCAAAGAGGGGAATGTATGAGAGTATAGTCATACAAACTCTCTTATATGGGTGAAAAGCATGGGTGGTGAATGTTGCAACAAGAAGAAGGCTACAGGCAGTGGAGATGTCGTGTCTGAGGGCAATGTGTGGTGTGACTATAATGCAGAGAATCAATAGTTTGGAAATTATAAGGTGCAGGGTTACTAAAAGTATTATCCATAGAGATGGTGGAGGGGTTGTTGAGGTGGTTCAGACATTCAGAGAAAATAGAACGAAATAGAATGACCTCGAGAGTGAATAAATCTGTAGTTTAAGGAAGGTGGTGTAAGGGCCGGCCTAGGAAATGTTGGAGGAAGGGGGTAAAGGAAGTTTTGTGTGCGAGGGGCTTGGACTTCCAGCAAACAAGCGTGAGCTTGTTGGATAGGATTGAGTGGAGACAAGTGGTTTTTAAGACTTGAAGTGCTGTTGGAGTGTGAGCAAGGTAACATTTATGAAGGGATTCAGGGAAACCAGCAGGCCGGACTTTAGTCTTGGAGGTGGGAAGTACAGTACCTGCACTCTGATGGAGGGGAGTTGATAAGTTGCAGTTTTATAAATGTAGTGTAGGCATGCCTCTAGCAATACAGTGATGGAGTGAATAATGATGAAAGTGTTTCTTTTTTTTAGGGTCACCCTGCCTTGGTGAGAAATAGCGGATGTGTTAAACAATATACATATAGAGTCCATATGGGATGGCCCCATTGTTGAAAAGGTGCTATCAACATGCTTGGTGCCGCAAAACCCAACAGGAAGATTTCCCGTCTTCAAGCTGTGAGCACACAACACTCTGGGAACTTCCTCCAAACAGTTCCCATATCGGCAATGGGAACACTCCTAGACACTTAAAGCCTCAGTGTAACAGTGGCTTTCCGTCTCACTGCCCCAATTCAAACGGAATATGCTTGTATTTGCGGCGATTTGCAAGCTGATCAATATGGTCTACACTGTCTAAACTGCTCGAAAACCAAAAGATGATACGCGAGACACAGTGAAATCAATTACAACATAAAGAGGAGCCTTGCTACAGCTGGGTGCCCGGTTGAGAGGAGAGCGCCGATTACTAGTACCCAGCAATACTCCGCCAAACCGCCCCGACAGGATAACCATCTATCCTTGGAAGAATTGCAAGCTCATGTCATTGAACTATTCCTGGTGTCGACTCTGGCTGACACCTACATCAGTCACAGCGTTAGGCAACAGGGAGGTGCTGCTAATCACAGGGAGGAGTACAAGGTCACCAAGTACAGAGAAATAAGCCATTATTAACAGTTTGCCTCAGTGGGTCGGAGATCCTAGGACCATGGAAAAAGAACTTCTCACGTTTCCTCAAAGAACTGTGTTCCAGGCTCATTGACTCCACTAGGGACCCAAGGGCAGCCACTTTCCTGTTCCAGCTCCTTAGTATGGCCATCCAGAGGAAAAATCCATGCTGTATACTTGGTTTGCTTCCAGTTCCAGATAAGCTTGAGGAGATTCATAATCTTTGATATATTATACCAATGTATTCATGTTTGTGCCATGTAAATAAAATTATATATATATATATTATATATATATATATATATATATATTATATATATATATATATATATATATATATATATATATATATATTGTAGTAAAACTGGTCAATTAGCAAGAACTCATCTAAAATTAGTTCTTTCTAAAATTTTCTTATACGTTTAAAAATATTTTTTCATTTATGTTAATGTAAGAATTTATAATTTTGTACCAAGAGAAACTTTGAAAACCTACCTAACCTTATTACAACAAGCGCAATTTAATTTAGCCTAACCAACTAAGTATATTTTAGATACGTTAACATTAATTTAATAATAATCAAACACAATGAAATATATTTTTTCGTTATGTTCAGAATGATTTTGGCGAAATTATTGCATACACAAATTTTCACTTGTCTTATATGGCAAGATGAGCGTTGCTATTTAAGCCAAAATCGCGAGTTTTACCTAATCGGCACGACATATATATATATATATATATATATATATATATATATATATATATATATATATATATATATATAGTCGTGCCGATTAGGTAAAACTTGCGATTTTAGCTTAAATAGCAACGCTCACTTGCCATATAAGACAAGAGAAAATTTGTGTATGCAATAATTTCGCCAAAATTATTCTGAACACAACGAAAAATATATATTTAATTGTGTTTGTTTATTATTAAATTAATGTTAACGTATCTAAAATATATTTAGTTGGGTTAGGCTAAATTATATTGCTCTTGTTGTAATAAGGTTAGTAGGTTTTCAAAGTTTCTCTTGGTACAAAATTATAAATTATTACATTAACATAAATGAAAAAATATATCTTTAAACGTATAAGAGAAAATTTTAGTAAGGACTTAATTTTAGATGAGTTCTTGCTAATTGTCCAGTTTTACCTAATGGCACGACATATATATATATATATATATATATATATATATATATATATATATATATATATATATATATATAGAGCTAAGGAAGGGGTAGCAATAATGTTGAAGGATCAGTTATGGAAGGAAAAGAGGGAATATGAATGTGTAAATTCAAGGATTATGTGGATTAAAATAAGGGTCGGATGCGAAAAGTGGGTCATAATAAGCGTGTATGCACCTGGAGAAGAGAGGAGTGTAGAGGAGAGAGAGAGATTTTAGGAGATGTTAAGCGAATGTATAGGAACTTTTGAACCAAATGAGAGAGTAATTGTGGTAGGGGACCTAAATGCTAAAGTGGGAGAAACATGCAGAGAGGGTGTAGTAGGTAAGTTTGGGGTGCCAGGTGTAAATGATAATGGGAGCCCTTTGATTGAACTTTGTATAGAAAGGGGTTTAGTTATAGGTAATACATATTTTAAGAAAAAGAGGATAAATAAGTATACAAGATATGATGTAGGGCGTAATGATAGTAGTTTGTTGGACTATGTATTGGTAGATAAAAGACTGTTGAGTAGACTTCAGGATGTACATGTTTATAGAGGGCCACAGATATATCAGATCACTTTTTAGTTATAGCTACAGTGGGAGTAAAAGGTAGATGGGATACAAGGAAAATAGAATCAGTAAGTAAAGAGAGGTGAAGGTTTATAAACTAAAAGAGGAGGCAGTTAGGGTAAGATATAAACAACTATTGGAGGATAGATGGGCTAGTGAGAGTGTAGGCAATGGGGTTGAAAATGTATGGGATAGATTTAAAAATGTAGTGTTAGAGTGTTCAGCAGAAGTTTGTGGTTACAGGCGAGTGGGTGCGGAGGAAGAGGAGCGATTGGTGGAATGATGATGTAAAGAGAGTAGTAAGGAGAAAAAGTTAGCATATGAGAGGTTTTTACAAAGTAGAAGTGATGCAAGGAGGGAAGAGTATATGGAGAGAAAAAGAGAGTTAAAAGAGTGGTGAAGCAATGTAAAAAGAGAGCAGATGAGAGAGTGGGTGAGATGTTATCAGCAAATTTTGTTGAAAATATGAAAAGTTTTTTGGGAAAGAGATTAATAAGTTGAGGAAGCCTAGAGAACAAATGGATTTGACAGTTAAAAATAGGAGGAGAGTTATTAAATGGAGAGTTAGAGGTATCGGGAAGATGGAGAGAATATTTTGAGGAGTTGTTAAATGTTGATGAAGACAGAGAAGCTGTGATTTCGTGTGTAGGGCAAGGAGGAATAACATCTTGTAGGAGTGTGGAAGAGCCAGTTGTGAGTGTAGGGAAGTTCGTGAGGCAGTGGGTAGAATGAAAGGGGTAAGGCAGCTGGGATTGATGGGATAAAGATAGAAATGTTAAAAGCAGGTGGGGATATAGTTTTGGAGTGGTTGGTGCTATTATTTAATAAATGTATGGAAGAGGGTAAGGTACCTAGGGATTGGCAGAGAGCGTGTATTGTTCCTTTGTATAAAGGCAAAGGGGACAAAAGAGAGTGCAAAATTATAGGGGAATAAGTCTGTTGAGTGTACCTGGTAAAGTGTATGGTAGAGTTATTATTGAAAGAATTAAGAGTAAGACAGAAAGTAGGATAGCAGATGAACAAGGGGCTTTAGGAAAGGTAGGGGTGTGTAGACCAAGTGTTTACAGTGAAACATATAGGTGAACAGTATTTGGATAAGGGTAAAGTTGTTTTGTGGCATTTATGGATTTGGAAAAGGCGTATGATAGGGTAGATAGGGGGCAATGTGGCAGATGTTGCAGGTGTATGGAATAGGAGGAAGGTTACTGAAAGCAGTAAGAGTTTTTATGAGGATATTGAGGCTCAGGTTAGAGTGTGTAGAGAGAAGGGACTATTTCCCAGTAAAAGTGGGCCTTAGACAAGGATGTGTTATGTCACCGTGGTTGTTCAATATATTTATAGATGAGGTTGTAAGAGAAGTGAATGCGAGGGTCTTGGCAAGAGGTGTTGGGCTAAAGATAAAGAAGCAAATAAAAGTGGGAGTTGTCACAGTTGCTTTTTGCTGATGACACTGTGCTTTGGGAGATTCTGAAGAGAAGTTGCAGAGGTTGGTGGATGAATTTGGTAGGGTGTGTAAAAGAAGAAAATTGAAAGTGAATATAGGAAAGAGTAAGGTGATGAGGATAACAAAAAGAATAGGTGACGAAAGATTGGATATCAGATTGGAGGGAGAGAGTATGGAGGAGGTGAATGTATTCAGATATTTGGGAGTGGACATGTCGGCGGATGGGTCTATGAAGGATGAGGTGAATCATAGAATTGATGAGGGAAAAGGGTGAGTGGAGCACTTCGGAGTCTGTGGAGACAAAGAACCTTGTCCATGGAAGCAAAGAGGGGAATGTATGAGAGTATAGTTATACCAACGCTCTTATATGGGGGTGAAGCATGGGTGATGAATGTTGCAACGAGGAGAAGGCTAGAGGCAGTGGAAATGTCATGTCTGAGGTCAATGTGTGGTGTGAATATAATGCAGAGAATTCGGAGTTTGGAAATTAGGAGGAGGTGCGGGATTACCAAAACGATTGTCCAGAGAGCTGAGGAGGGGTTGTTGAGGTGGTTTGGACATGTAGAGAGAATGGAACGAGACAGAGTGACTTCGAGAGTGTATAAATCTGTAGTGGAGGGAAGGCGGGGTAGGGGTCGGCCTAGGAAAGGGTGGAGGGAGAGGGTAAAGGAAGTTTTGTGTGCGAGGGCTTGGACTTCCAGCAAGCATGTGTGAGCGTATTTGATAGGAGTGAATGGAGGCATATGGTTTTAATACTTGAAGTGCTGTTGGAGTGTGAGCAAAGTAACATTTATGAAGGGATTCAGAGTGCCGGCACTCTGAAGGAGGAGTGTTAATGTTGCAGTTTTATAACTGTAGTGTAAAGCACCCCTCTGGCAAGACAGTGATGGAGTGAATGATGATGAAAGTTTTTCTTTTCGGGCCACCCTGCCTTGGTGGGAATCGGCCGATGTGTTAATAAAAAAAATAATATATATATATATATATATATATATATATATATATATATATATATATATATATATATATATATATATATATATATAAATTCAAGGATTATGTGGAGTAAAATAAATGTTGGATGTGAAAAGTGGGTTATAGTAAGTGTTTATGCACCTGGAGAAGAGAGAAGTGTAGAGGAGAGAGAGATTTTGGGAAATGTTGAGTGAGTGTGTGGGGAGTTTTGAACCAAGTGAGAGTAATTGTGATTGGGGATCTTAATGCTAAAGTGGGTAAAAATGTTGTGGATGGAGTAGTAGGTAAATTTGGGGTGTCAGGGGTAAATGTAAATGGGAACCATTAATTGAGCTATGTGTAGAAAGAGGTTTGGTAATAAGTAATACATATTTTATGAAAAGAGGATAAATAAATATACAAGGTATGATATAGCACGTAAGGAAAGTAGTTTGTTGGATTATGTATTGGTGGATAAAAGGTTGATGAGTAGGCTTCAGGATGTACATGTTTATAGAGGGGCAACGGATATATCAGACCATTATTTGGTTGTAGCTACAGTTAGTGTAAAAGGTAGATGGGACAAAAAGAAAATGGCAACAGCAAGTAAGAGAGAGGTAAAAGTGTATAAACTAAGGGAGGAGGAAGTTAGGGTGAGATATAAGCAACTATTGGCAGAAAGGTGGGCTAGTGCAAGTAGGAGTAGTGGGGGGGTTGAAGAGAGTTGGGATAGTTTTAAAAATGCAGTATTAGAATGTGGGGCAGAAGTTTGTGGCTATAGGAGGGTGGATGCAGGAGGAAAGAGGAGTGAGTGGTGGAATGAAGAAGTAAAGGGTGTGATAAAAGAGAAAAAGGTAGCTTATGAGAGGTTTTTACAAAACAGAAGTGTTAATAGAAGAGCAGAGTATATGGAGAGTAAAAGAAAGGTGAAGAGAGTGCAAAAGAAGAGAGGAGGAAAGAATGGGAGAGGCTCTGTCAAGAAATTTTGCTGAAAACAAGAAAATTTTTTGGAGATACACAAGGTAAGAAAGCCTAGGGAACGAATGGATTTGTCAGTTAAAAACAGAGTAGGGGAGTTAGTAGATGGGGAGCTGGAGGTATTGGGTAGATGGCAGGAATATTTTGAGGAACTTTTAAATGTCGATGAAAAGAGGGAGGCGATAATTTCATGTACGGGCCAGGGAGGTACAACATCGTTTAGGAGTGAAGAAGAGCAGGATGTGAGTGTGGGGGAGGTGCGTGAGGCATTACGTAGAATGAAAGGGGGTAAAGCAGCTGGAATTGACGGAATCATGACAGAAATGTTAAAAGCAGGGGGATATAGTGCTGGAGTGGTTGGTATTTTTGCTTAATAAATGTATGAAAGAGGGAAGGTACCTAGGGATTGGCAGAGAGCATGTATAGTTCCTTTATATAAAGGGAAGGGGATAAAGAGAGTGTAAAAATTATAGGGGAATAAGTTTACTGAGTATACCAGGTAAAGTGTATAGCAGGGTTATTATTGAAAGAATTAGAGGTAAAACAGAGAGTAGGATTGCAGATGAGCAAGGAGGCTTTAGAGTGGGTAGGGGAGTGTAGATCAAGTGTTTACAGTGAAGCATATATGTGAACAGTATT
Organism: Cherax destructor; assembly: GCA_009830355.1. Lineage (NCBI taxonomy): Eukaryota > Metazoa > Arthropoda > Malacostraca > Decapoda > Parastacidae > Cherax > Cherax destructor. The sequence goes on from WNWK01026118.1 coordinate 17,938, forward strand.
TAGATAAAGGTAGAAGTTTTTATTGCATTTATGGATTTAGAAAAGGCATATGATAGAGTGGATAGGGGAGCAATGTGGCAAATGTTGCAAGTGTATGGAATAGGTAGTAAGTTACTGAAGGCTGTAAAGAGTTTTTATGAGGATAGTGAGGCTCAGGTTAGGGTGTGTAGGAGAGAGGGAGATTACTTCCCAGTAAAAGTAGGCCTTAGACAGGGATGTGTAATGTCACCATGGTTGTTTAATATATTTATAGGGGGGGAAATATGGGGGGTTGCCGTGGGGGTGCAGTTTGTGATGACGGGTGTGTGTGTGTGTTGTAAAAGAAGTAAATGCTAGGGTGTTGAGGAGAGGGGTGGGATTAAATTATGGAGAATTAAATGCAAAATGGGAGTTGACACAGTTACTTTTGCTGATGATACTGTGCTTATGGGAGATTCTAAAGAAAAGTTGCAAAGGTTAGTGGACGAGTTTGGGAGAGTGTGTAAAGGTAGAAAGTTAAAAGTGAACATAGATAAGAGTAAGGTGATGAGGGTATCAAACGATTTAAATAAAGAAAAATTGGATATCACATTATAGAGAGGGATTATGGAAGAAGTAAATGTTTTCAGATAATTGGGAGTTGACGTGTCAGCGGATGGGTTTATGAAGGATGAGGTTAACCATAGAATTGATGAAGGAAAAAAGGTGAGTGGTGCATTGAGGTATCTGTGGAGACAAAAAACGTTATCCATGAAGGCAAAGAAGGGAATGTACGAAAGTATAGTGGTACCAACACTCTTATATGGGTGTGAAGCATGGGTTGCAAATGCTGCAGCGAGGAGGAGGCTGGAGGCAGTGGAGATGTTTTGTCTAAGGGCAATGTGTGGTGTAAATATTATGCAGAAAATTCGGAATGTGGAAATTAGGAGAAGGTGTGGAGTTACTAAAAGTATTTGTCAGAGGGCTGAATAGGGGTTGTTGAGGTGGTTTGGTCATTTAGAGAGAATGGATCAAAGTAGAATGACTTGGAGAGCGTATAAATCTGTAGGGGAAGGAAGGCGGGGTAGGGGTCGTCCTAGAAAAGGTTGGAGGGAAGGGGTAAAGGAGGTTTTGTGGGCGAGGGCTTGGACTTCCAGCAAGCATGTGTGAGCGTGTTAGATAGGAGTGAATGGAAACGAATGGTTTTGGGACATGACGATCTGTTGGAGTGTGAGCAGGGTAACATTTTGTGAAGGGATTCAGGGAAACCAGTTAATTGATTTAGTTGGACTTGAGTCCTGGAAATGGGAAGTACAATGCCTGCACTTTAAAGGAGGGGTCTGAGATAGTCACAGCTGGGAGGGACTTTTCTCAGCTGTCGTATCTGAGCTTCTCTGCAAAGACAGTGATTATGTATGAGTGTGGTGAAAGTGTTGAATGATGATGAAAGTATTTTCTTTTTGGCGATTTTCTTTCTTTTTGGGTCACCCTGCCTCGGTGGGGGACGGCCGACTTGTTGAAAAAAAAAAAAAATATATATATATATATATATATATATATATATATATATATATATATATATATATATATATATATATATATATATATATATATATATATATATATATATATATATACTATTTCATTTTATTAACACATCGGCCATTTCCACCAACGAAGAGTGGTCAGAAAAAAAACTTTCATCATCATTCACTCCATCACTGTTTTGCCAGAGGTGCGTTTACACTACAGTCATAAAACTGCAACATTAACACCCTTCCTTCAGTGTGCAGACAATGTGCTTCCCACTTCCAGGACTCAAGTCTGGCTTGCCGGTTTCCTTGAATCCCTTCATAAATGTTACCTTGCTCACACTCCAACAGCACATCAAGTCCTAAAATCCATTTGTCTCCACTCCTATCTAAGACGCTTACACATGCTTGCTGGAAGTCCAAGCCCCTCGCACACAAAACCTTCTTTAACCCCTTCCTATAATGTTTCCTTGGCTGATCTCTACCCCTCCTTCCTTCCACTACAGATTTATACGCTCTCCAAGTCATTCTATTTCGTTCCATCCTCTCTGAATGTCCGAACCACCTCAACATCCTTTCCTCAGCCCTATAAATAATACTTTCAGTAACCTCTTCCTAATTTCCAAACTACGGATTCTCTGCATTATATTCGCACCACACATTGCTCTCAGACACAACATCTCCACTGCCTCCAGCCTTCTCCTTGTTGCAATATTTACCACTCATGCTTCACACCCATGGTATGACTATTCTCTCATACATTCCACTTTTTGCGTACACTGATAACGTTCTTTGTCTCCATAGACTCCTTAGTGTACCACTCACCTTTTTTCCCTCATCAATTTTATAATTCACATTGCCTTTCATAGACTCATCTACTGACAAGTCCACTCCCAAATCTGATATCCAATCTTTCATTACCTAATATTTTGTTGGGGTTCTCCTCATCACCTTACTCTTTCCTATGTTTACCTTTAATTCTTTCAATTATTGCTTTACAATACACTTTACCAGGTATAGAACTGGCTTATTGCTCACTCCTTTGTCCCCTTCGCCTTTATATAACGGAACTATGTATGTTCTCTGTCAATCCCTAGATACCTTACCTTCTTCCATACATTTATTAAACAAAAGAACTAACCATTCCAAAACCATGTCTCACCCCACTTTCAATATTTCTGTCTTTATTCCATCAATCCCAACTGCTGTACCCCCTTTCATTCTACCCACTGCCTCATGCACTTTCCCCACACTCACAACTGGCTCTACCTCACTCCTACAAAATATTATTCCTTCCTACCCAATACTCGAAATCACACCTTCCCTATCCTCTTCAACATTTAACAATTCCTCAAAATATTCCCTCCATCTTCCCAATACCTCTAACTCTCCATCAGTTTATATATAATATATATATATATATATATATATATATATATATATATATATATATATATATATATATATATATGTCGTGCCGATTAGGTAAAACTGGCCAATTAGCAAGAACTCATCTAAAATTAAGTCCTTTCTAAAATTTTCTCTTATACGTTTAAAGATATATTTTTTTCATTTATGTTAATGTAAGAATTTATAATTTTGTACCAAGAGAAACTTTGAAAACCTACCTAACCTTATTACAACAAGCGCAATTTAATTTAGCCTAACCCAACTAAATATATTTTAGAAACGTTAACATTAATTTAATAATAAACAAACACAATGATATATATTTTTTTCGTTTTGTTCAGAATGATTTTGGCGAAATTATTGCATACACAAATTTTCACTTGTCTTATATGGCAAGGTGAGCGTTGCTATTTAAGCCAAAATCGCAAGTTTTACCTAATCGGCACGACATATATATATATATATATATATATATATATATATATATATATATATATATATATATATATATATATATATATATATGTGTGTGTGTGTGTGTGTGTGAGTGAGTGCATGCCTGTGTAGTGTGGCTTAAGTGCAAACAGAAACAGCAAGATATGTCTTCTGTCTTGCGTGTTTATGAGAAAGAAAAATGGCACTAGCAATCTTACCATCATGTGAAACAATTACAGGTTTCTATTCCATCACTTACGTGGGAGGACTCTAGTACCTCCCTATCTAAAATATATGTAGTTGGATTAGGCTAAATTAAATTACGCTTGTTATGGAAAGGTTACGTAAGCTTTCTAAGGTGCTTTTGGTAAAAAATTATTTATTTTTACATTAACATAATTTTAAAAAATATTTCTCTAAACGTATTAGAGAAATTTTTAGAAAGGACTTTAATTTTACGTGTGTTCTTGCTAATTGACCAATTTTACCTATTCGGCATGTGTGTGTGTGTGTGTGTGTGTGTGTGTGTGTGTGGGTGATTGCTGGGGTCGAGTCATAGCTCTTTGCGCCGCCTCTTCACTTGTCGCCACTAGGTCCACTGTGTGTGTTCCGTGAGCCTTATCATACCGCTTCTTAAAGAAATGTATGGTATCAGCCTCCACTACCTCACTTTATAGTCTATTCCCTGTGACTCACATGAGTTTTCAACTTCCAGTTACGACCCATTGTTGGAGTGTTCCATCTCTGCAACATCCTATCTGTTCACTTTGTCGATTCCACTCACTATTTTATATGTCCTTATCTTGTCCCCCTTTCCCTCCTGTCCTCCAGTGTCGTCAGATCGACTTCCATTAACCTTTCCTCATAGGACATGCCCCTCAGCTCCGGGACTAGCCTAGTTGGAAACCTTTTCACTTTCTGTAGTTTCCTGACGTGCTTGACCAGGTATGGGTTCCAAATTGGAGTTGCATACTCCAATATGAGCCTGACGTACAGGGTAATGAACGGTTCCTTACTGAGATGCCGGAACGCTATTCTTAGGTTTGCCAGGCGCCTATATGCTGCAGCAGTTATTTGGTTGATATGCGCCTTAGGAGATGTGCTCGGTATTATAAACACTCCAAGTTCCCTTTTCTTGACAGATGTTAAGAACATAAGAACATAAGAAAGGAGGAACACTGCAACAGGCCTACTGACCCATACTTGACAGGTCCATGTCAAAAGCAACCCACCAATAAAAATACTTGTCCAACCCATCCCCATCGCCACCCAAGTAACAAGCCCCGACAACACCCCCCCTTCCCCCAACCATTGTGCAAGTCCCATTCAAATCCAACCCCTCTCACTCACAACAACACAGAAATAAGGAACAATGCAGCAAGCCAACTGGTCCACACTAGGTTGGTCCCCCTAAAAAACCCAAAACCAATCCCACAAACCAAAACTCCTACCCAACCCATCTACTCCATCCATGGAATATGCTTTGATAATCAGGGCACTATAAAATAGGGTACTGAAGGAGCTGAAACACCTGGTTCACCACAAGAGCACCAAAGGAGCTGAAGCAACTGGTCCATCACCAGGGTATAAAAGGAGCCGAAGCACCTGGTCCATCACCAGGGTACTGAGGAAGCCTAAGCACCTGGTCCATCACCAGGGTATAAAAGGAGCCGAAGCACATGGTCCATCACCTGGGTACTGAATGAGCCGAAGTACGTGGTCCATCACCAGGCCGTTAAAAGAGCAGAATCACCTGGTCCAACACCACTAGACTGTCCTCTGCTTTCGGTCTTCTTTGCCCTTCCCCGATCTTCATGACTTTGCACTTGGTGTGGTTGAACTCTAGGAGCCAGTTGCTGGACAAGGCCTACAGCCTTGTCCTCCTCCGACTGAATTATCTTCATTAACGTCACATCGTCTGCAAACAGGGACACTTCTGAGTTTATTTCTTCCGTCATGTCGTTCACATATACCAGAAATGGCACTGGTCTTAAGACTAACCCCTGTGGCACCCCGCTCGTCACAGGCGCCCACTCTGACACTTCATCGTATACCATGACCTGCTTATGCCTTTCCGTCAGGTGTTCTCTGACTCATTGAAGTGCCTTCCCTGTTATACCTTGCTGGTCCTGCTTTCGCACTGATCTCTTATGTGGAACTGTGTCAAAAGCCTTCTTGCGGTCCAATAAAATGCAATTTACCCATCCCTCCCTCTCTCACCTTGTCATAGATATCTAGTAGGCTCGTGATACAGGATTTCAGGTCTTTAAATCCGTGCTGGTTGTCGTTTATAAGCTTATTCCTTTCTAGGTGATCCACCACTCTTCTCTTAACTTTCTCCTTGGCTTTGCGTACAATACATGTCAGTGACACTGGTCTGTAGTTTAATGCTGAGTGTCTGTCTCCTTTTTTTAAAAAATTGGGACTTCATTTACTGTCTTCCATATCTCAGGTAGTCGCCTTGTTTTGATTGATGTGTTGAAGATTGTTGTTAGTGGTACACAGAGCGCCTCTGGTTCCTCTCACAGGACCCACGGAGAGATGTTATCAGGCCAAATCGCCTTTGAGATATTTAGTTCGCTTAGCAGTCTCTTCACCTACTCCTCGGTTGTACGTATCGTCTCCAGTACTTGTTGGTGTGTCCCACCTCTCCGTCTATTCGGAGTCCTTTCTGTCTCCACTGAGACTACTTCTTTGAATCTCGTGTTGAGCTCCTCACATATTTCAAGTTCGTTTCTAGTAAACTCCCCTCCTTCCTTCATCAGCCTGATTACCTGGTCTTTGATGGTTGTTTTCTTCCTGATGTGACTGTACAACAGCTTCAGATCAGACTTGGTTTTTGCTGCTATGTTATATTCGTGTTGTCGGTGGGCCTATCTCCTTACCTGTGCACATTCATTTCTTGCTCTTCGACTACTCTCCTTATTCTCCTGAGTCCTTTGCCTTCTATACTTCTTCCATTCTCTACTGCACATGGTTTTTGCCTCTATACACCTTTGGGTGAACCAAGGGCTCGTCCTGGCCTTCTCATTATGTCTGTTGCCCTTGGGTATAAACGTCTCTTCTGCTTCCTTGCATGTTGTTGTCACATATTCCATCATCTCATTTTCTGTTTTCCCTGCCAGTTCTTTGTCCCACTGGACCTCGCACAGGAAATTTCTCATGCCTGTATAGTCTTCTCTTTTGTAGCTTGGCTTCATTCTTCCTGCCATTCCTGCCTCTCTCTCCAAATGTATTCGAAGCTTAGAATCACGTGATCACTAGCTCCTAGGGGCCTTTCGTATGTAATGTCCTCAATATCTGCACTGCTCAAGGTGAATATTAGGTCCAGTCTTGCTGGTTCATTCTCTCCTCTCCCTATGCTAGCGTTCCTAACGTGTTGATGTATGACGTTTTCCAGTACCACTTCCAACATCTTAGCCCTCCACGTTTCTGAGCCCTATGTGGCTCCAGGTTTTCCCAGTCAATTTCTTTGTGATTGAAGTCATCCATGACTAGTAGCTTTGCCCTGCTCACATGGGCCCTTCTGGCCAGTTCATCTCTCTGTTACTCTCATCATATTCTTGTCTTCGCCTCCTGCTATTCTGTTGTGGGATATACATCACTGCGATTACCACCTTGGGACCTGCAGTCTGAAGAGTTCTTATTATGTAGTCCCTTGCTTCACCTCTGTCTACTCTATCCAACTCCTTGAAATCCCACTGGTTTTTGATGAGGAGTGCCACTCTTCCACTCTCCTACCCTTCCTGTTCCCTCTGTCTTTCCTCAGGATCTGATATCAAGCTGGAAAGATTGCATTTGTTATCATTCCTGAGAGCTTGGTTTCTGAGAGTGCTATGATGTCTGGTGTGTGTGTGTACTCACCTAGTGGTTTCAGAGGTAGAGTCATAGCTCCTGGCTCCGCCTCTTCACTGTCTGCTACTACGTCACTCTTCCTGCTACATGAGCTTTATCATACCTCTTCTTAAAGATATGTATGGATTCTGCCTCCCCTACATCACTTCCCAGACTATTCCACTTCCTGACAACTCTGTGACTGAAGAAATACTTCGTAACATCCCAGTGATTCATCTGGGTCTACAACTTCCATCTGTGACCCCTTGTTGCTGTGCCCCATCTCTGGAACATCCTGTCTCTGTCCACCTTGTCGATTTCTCTCAGTATTTTAAATGTCGTTATCATATTTCCCCTATCTCTCCTGTCCTCCAGTGTCGTCAGGTCATTTCCCTTAACCTCTCCTCGTAGGACATTCGCCTCAGCTCCGGGACTAGTCTTGTTGCAAACCTTTAGACTTTCTCTAGTTTCTTTACGTGCTTGACTAGGTGTGGGTTCCAAACTGGTGCTGCATACTCTAGTATTAGCCTAACGTACACAGTGTACAAGCTCCTGAACGATTCCTTGTTAAGATGTCGAAATGCTGTTCTTAGGTTTGCTAGGCGCTCGTATGGTGCAGCAGTTATTTGGTTGATGTGCGCCTCAGGAAATGTGTCCAGTGTGATACTCACCCCAAGACACTTTTCTTTGAGTGAGGTTTGTAGTCAAAGTCCCCCTACACTGTACTCAGTCTGCGGTCTTCTTTGCCATTCCCCAATCTTCATGGCTTTGCACTTGGTGGGGTTGAACTTCAGGAGCCAGTTGCTGGACCATACCTGCAGCCTGTCCAGATCCCTTTGTAGTTCTGCCTGGTCCTCGTCCGATTGAATTCTTCTCATCAACTTCACATCATCTACAAACAGGGGCACTTCGGAGTCTATTCCTTCCGTCATGTAGTTCACAAATACCAGAAACAACATCGGTCCTAGGACTGACCCCTGTGTAACCCCGCTCGTCACAAACGTCCACTCTGACACCTAGCCACGTACCATGACTCGCAGTTGTACTCACCTAGTTGTGGTTGCAAAGGTCGAGTCATAGCTCTTGGCCCCGTTTCTTCACTGGCCGCTACTGGGTCACTCTCCCTGCGCCATGAGCTTCATCATACCTCTTCTTAAAGTTATGAATGGATCCTGCCTCCACTACATCGCTTCCCAAACTATTCCACTTCCCGACAACTCTGTGATTGAAGAAATACTTCCTAACATCCCTGTGATTCATCTGAGTCTTCAACATCCAACTGTGTCCCCTTGTTGCTGTGTCCCATCTCTGGAAAATTCTTTCTCTGTAAACCTGGTCAATTCCTCTTAGTATTTTATATGTCGTTATCATGTCCCCCCCCCTATCTCTCCTGTCCTCCAGAGTCGTTAGGTCGATTGCCCTTAACCTCTCCTCGTAGGACATACCCCTTATCTCCGGGACTAGTCTTGTTGCAAACCTTTTGTACTTTCTCTAGCTTCTTTACGTGCTTGGCTAGGTGTGGGTTCCAAACTTGTACTGCATACTCCAATATGGGCCTAACATACACAGTGTACAGGGTCCTGAACGATTCTTTATTGAGATGTCTGAAAGCTGTTCTTAGGTTTGCTAGGCGCCCGTATGCTGCAGCAGTTATTTGGTTGATGTGCTCCTCAGGAGATGTGCCTGGTGTTATACTCACCCCAAGATCTTTTTCATTGATTGAGGCTTGTAGTCTGTGGCTCCCTAGACTGTACTCTGTCTGCGGTCTTCTCTGCCCTTCCCCAATCTTCATGACTTTGCACTTGGTGGGGTTGAACTCCAGGAGCCAATTGCTGGACCAGGCTTGCAGTCTGTCCAGATCCATTTGTAGTTCTGCCTTCTCATCAACTTCACATCATCTGCAAACAGGGACACTTTCGGAGTATATTCCTTCCGTCATGTCGTTCACAAATACCAGAAACAGCACCGGTCCTGTCACCGGGGCCCACTCTGACACCTCGCCACGTACCATGACTCGCTGCTGTCTTCCTGACAGGAATTCCCTGATCCATTGTAGTGCCTTCCCTGTTATCCCTGCCTGGTCCTCCAGCTTCTGCACTAACCTCTTGTGTGGAACTGTGTCAAACCCTTTCTTACAGTCTAAGAATATGCAATCTACCCACCCCTCTCTCTCTTGTCTTACTGCTGTCACCCTGTCGTAGAACTCCAGTAGGTTTGTGACACAGGATTTCCCGTCCCTGAAACCGTGTGGGCCGTCGTTGATAAGCTCATTCATTTCTAGGTGCTCCACCACTCTTCTCCTGATAATCTTCTCCATTACCTTGCATACTATACATGTCAGTGACACTGGTCTATAGTTTAGTGCTACGTTCCTGTCTCCCTTTTTAAAATTTGGGACTACATTTGCTGTCTTCCATACCTCAGGTAGTTGCCCTGTTTCGTTAGATGTGTTGAAGATTGTTGTTAGTGGTACACATAGCTCCTCTGCTCCTCTCTCAGGATCCATGGAGAAATGTTATCCGGCCAAATCGCCTTTGAGATATCTAGCTCGCTTAGCAGCCTCTTCACTTCCTCCTCAGTTCTGTGTATTGTGTCCAGCACCTGATGGTGTACCCTACATCTCCATTTTTTTGGAGGCCCTTCTATCTCTTCTGTGAACAC
>WNWK01026119.1:0-27761 GCA_009830355.1 Cherax destructor
GTAGTGGAGGGAAGGCGGGTAGGGGTCGGCCTAGGAAAGGTTGGAAGGAGGGTTAAAGGTTTTGTGTGCGAGGGGCTTGGACTTCCAGCAAGCGTGTGTGAGCGTGTTAGATAGGAGCAAATGACAACAAACGGTTTTTAGGACTTGACGTGCTGTTGGAGTGTAAGCAAGGTAACATTTATGATGGGATTCAGGGAAACCGGCAGGCCGGACTTGATTCCTGGCGATGGAAGTACAGTGTCCGTCACTCTGAAGGAGGGGTGTTAATGTTGCAGTTTTATAACTGTAGCGTAAGCATGCCTCTGGCAAGACAGTGATGGAGTGAATGATGATGAAAGTTTTTCTTTTTTGGGCCACCTTGCCTTGGTGGGAAACGGCCGATGTGCTAATATATATATATATATATGAATGTAGTGACGAAGTCAGGTGAGATATTTTGAATCTTACGTCTTGCGTAACAGGTTGGACAAATATATGGCCCACCGTGTGAGCGAAACTTTGTCAATAAAGATCCACATTATACTGCATATGTATCTTTATCCATAACCTGACTGTCATACGAACGTCAGGTTCATAGGTGATGCACAGTGACGAGAACGAACGATTCTAACGTACCGCATATAACCCATCTGTCTGGAGTGTCCTGACACCAAAGATGCAATTAAGCATTTAACAATTTTGATGAGGACATCAATGCAATGTTTAGATAACTTACACAAATAACCCGCAATTGTTCCAGTCACGGTATTGTGCCTTTTTTGTTAGTTATTAGATAACTTAATGAGTTACTGAGGAAACCATCATATGATAAAGATCAAGGTCATGTGATTTACCCTGACCAGTAAACTAACATTATTACCTTTACTGTGTTCCTGGAGAATGTGAATGATATATCAAGAAAACGTTTTGAATTTATTTTTCTCACATTGAAGTCAAATTGCATATTTAGGTATCACGCGGCGTTTTTTGAGATTTTGTTGTGATGAGAGAATATAAAGTAAGGGGGAGAGGAATGAAGAGAGAATGATTGGGTTAGGATGTTAGGGTCAGCATTGTGTTGTCACCTGTCAAGCATGGGGGTTGATACTCGTCCCCAGCACAAGTGTGGTCAGAGGTGGTGCAATCTGAAGGTATTCTTTGTTTGGGTCTGTGCTCTTAGATGTTTGGAGAGCCTTCCTTGCAACGCTTCCTCCAAGTATTATCTTGTACTTCAACAATGACTCCTGCATTGTTCCAGTCCCAGGGCTGCAAAAGTAGGTCCTGGTGTCTTACACAAACGGTAAAGATGTGAGCTGTCATTCACACATGTTACTTAATTTTGGTGTCTTAGGTTTTATGAGCGTCAGCTATGTAGACTGTCGAGGTCGCCAGAAAAACACAAGCCGTATCAAAAAGAACCTGGAACTCATGTCCTGAACTCCATGATGGCAGTAGTCGTATTTTGTAGGTCAGATAAGTGCTTCCTGACGCTAGTTTTAGTCACAAGTCATACCTGCTCAGTGGCTAAGCAATCGCTGGTGTACCCGTCCAATGTTTCCACCCATTAAAAAATCTGATTTAATAAAAAGATGTTTTACTAAAAACGTCGGACTATATCTTGTATACTGTGACCATATCTCCTCTGAACCTTTTTAATTTACCCTGTTGAAAAATTAGAATCCTTTCTGCTGAAACTGAGACCTCAGAAATGTGCTCAATCGGATGTCAACACCACGTTACTTTCTTTGATAGTTTGAATGCAAAATCTTTAATTTTAAGATTAACAGCGCTTGATCTCAGGGTGTCATTGATATAAGCTTTTGCTGCGTTAGCTGCTGCTTTGCCAATCTGAGAGAACCCAGAGCCACGTTAGGTGCTGCTTTGCCAATCTGAGAGAACCCAGAGCCACGTTAGGTGCTGTTTTGCCAATCTGAGAGAACCCAGAGCCACGTTAGGTGCTGTTTTGCCAATCTGAGAGAACCCAGAGCCACGTTAGGTGCTGTTTTGCCAATCTGAGAGAACCCAGAGCCACGTTAGGTGCTGTTTTGCCAATCTGAGAGAACACAGAGCCACGTTAGGTGCTGCTTTGCCAATCTGAGAGAACCCAGAGCCACGTTAGGTGCTGTTTTGCCAATCTGAGAGAACCCAGAGCCACGTTAGGTGCTGTTTTGCCAATCTGAGAGAACCCAGAGCCACGTTAGGTGCTGTTTTGCCAATCTGAGAGAACCCAGAGCCACGTTAGGTGCTGCTTTGCCAATCTGAGAGAACCCAGAGCCACGTTAGGTGCTGTTTGCCAATCTGAGAGAACCCAGAGCCACGTTAGGTGCTGTTTTGCCAATCTGAGAGAACCCAGAGCCACGTTAGCTGCTGCTTTGCCAATCTGGAGAACCCAGAGCCACGTTAGGTGCTGTTTTGCCAATCTGAGAGAACCCAGAGCCACGTTAGGTGCTGCTTTGCCAATCTGAGAGAACCCAGAGCCACGTTAGGTGCTGTTTGCCAATCTGAGAGAACCCAGAGCCACGTTAGGTGCTGCTTTGCCAATCTGAGAGAACCCAGAGCCACGTTAGGTGCTGTTTTGCCAATCTGAGAGAACCCAGAGCCACGTTAGGTGCTGTTTTGCCAATCTGAGAGAACCCAGAGCCACGTTAGGTGCTGTTTTGCCAATCTGAGAGAACCCAGAGCCACGTTAGGTGCTGTTTTGCCAATCTGAGAGAACCCAGAGCCACGTTAGGTGCTGTTTTGCCAATCTGAGAGAACCCAGAGCCACGTTAGGTGCTGTTTTGCCAATCTGAGAGAACCCAGAGCCAAGCTGGTTTGGTAGAAGCATCATGACCGCCTGTGTAGGCATATTTCTGATAGCCATTGACAGCAGTGATGTGGTAGCCTTGCATTAACTCCTACCATACAAAACAAACTTGTAGTTTATTAGGAAATAAGCACCGATGATGTATTGCCTGCTGCCAGACGCTGATCTCCATTCATTCAGCTACCTACTCCGTTTCCTCTTATCCGTGAGTAACGTGTAAATTTAGGTAGTTAATTTAGATTAAAGTAACCTCTCTTAAAATGATTAACAATAAAGTTAGTCTCGATTTAACTGCTAAGATATCTCCACGATATAAAACGTATGGTGTATCTGGTGATCTCCACGATATAAAACGTACAGTGTATCTGGTGATATCCACGATATAAAACGTACGGTGTATCTGGTGATCTCCACGATATAAAACGTACGGTGTATCTGGTGATCTCCGATATAAACGCATGTATCTGAGATATACGATATAAAACGTACGGTGTATCTGGTGATCTCCACGATATAAAACGTACGGTGTATCTGGTGATCTCCACGATATAAAACGTACGGTGTATCTGGTGATATCCACGATATAAAACGTACGGTGTATCTGGTGATCTCCACGATATAAAACGTACGGTGTATCTGGTGATCTCCACGATATAAAACGTACGGTGTATCTGGTGATCTCCATGATATAAAACGTACGGTGTATCTGGTGAGCAGGTTGTTATCCACGAACCTGACTCATTCAATCACCTTTCTTTTTCAAAGTGCGTGGAGATACTCTGACCGAGACTGTTAGTAGTCAAGAATTACCCCTGCTAGACATTTGTTGACAGTGTGATCACAGAAGGATCTCAGAAATCGCCCCAAGAGCTGGATTATCTGTTTAATATACAAAGGTGTTAGTCCAACGTGACCTCCCAGCAGTGCTAGGCGGCAGGAGCAATATACGTAATGCTTTGCCAACATCTGCGTGAATGTCACTTTGCTAACAAGGATGTGATCCATTGTAACATCTAGTTTACACCTTTAAGAAAGTACGAACGTTTACACAGCATATATACACCGAGAGGTATATTTCTCTAGGTGTATGTATGCTGAGAGTTAAGGTTGCATTCTTAATAACCCTAGTGTAGTCGATAGGCTTTAAACTCATTAACCAACCAACCAGTTTGCAGTATTTATAGATTGGGAATGTTGATGATAAAATGTTAATACTTTGGTACCGTTGAAAATAAATTAAAATAAATAAATATAATATATATATATATATATATATATATATATATATATATATATATATATATATATATATATTTATTTATTTTTTTATTAACACATCGGCCGATTCCCACCAAGGCAGGGTGACCCGAAAAAGAAAAACTTTCGTCATCATTCACTCCATCACTGTCTTGCCAGAGGGGTGCTTTACACTACAGTTATAAAACTGAAACATTAACACCCCTCCTTCAGAGTGCAGACACTGTACTTCCCATCTCCAGGACTCAAGTCCGGCCTGCCGGTTTCCTGAATCCTTCATAAATGTTACTTTGCTCACACTCCAACAGCACGTCAAGTATTAAAAACCATTTGTCTCCATTCACTCCTATCAAATACGCACACGCATGCTTGCTGGAAATCCAAGCCCCTCGCACACAAAACCTCTTTTACCCCCTCCCTCCAACCTTTCCTAGGCCGACCCCTACCCCGCCTTCCCTCCACTACAGATTTATACACTCTCGAGGTCATTCTGTATCGTTCCATTCTCTCTACATGTCCGAACCACCTCAACAACCCCTCCTCAGCCCTCTGGATAATATTTTTGGTAATCCCGCACCTCCTCCTAATTTCCAAACTCCGAATTCTCTGCATTATATTCACACCACACATTGACCTCAGACATGACATCTCCACTGCCTCCAGCCTTCTCCTCGTTGCAACATTCATCACCCATGCTTCACACCCATATAAGAGAGTCGGTATAACTATACTCTCATACATTCTCCTCTTTACTTCCATGGACAAAGTTCTTTGTCTCCACAGACTCCGAAGTGCACCACTCACCCTTTTCCCCTCATCAATTCTATGATTAACCTCATCCTTCATAGACCCATCTGCTGACATGTCCACTCCCAAATATCTGAATACATTCACCTCCTCCATACTCTCTCCCTCCAATCTGATATCCAATCTTTCGTCACCTAATCTTTTTGTTATCCTCATCACCTTACTCTTTCCTATATTCACTTTCAATTTTCTTCTTTTACATACCTTACCAAATTCATCCACCAACCTCTGCAACTTCTCTTCAAAATCTTCCAAAAGCACACTGTCAACATCAAAAAGCAACTGTGACAACTCCCACTTTGTATTTGATTCTTTGTCTTTTAACCCCACACCTCTTGCCAAGACCCTCGCATTCACTTCTCTTACAACCCCATCTATAAATATATTGAACAACCACGATGACATCACACAACCTTGTCTAAGGCCCACTTTTACTGGGAAATAGTCCCCCTCCCTCCTACACACTCTAACCTGAGCCTCACTATCCTCATAAAAGCTCTTCACTGCTTTCAGTAACCTACCTAATATTCCATACACCTGCAACATCTGCCACATTGCCCCAGTATCCACCCTATCATACGCCTTTTCCAAATCCATAAATGCCACAAAAACCTCTTTACCCTTATCCAAATACTGTTCACCTATATGTTTCACTGCAAACACTTGGTCTACACACCCCCTACCTTTCCTAAAGCCACCTTGTTCATCTGCTATTCTGCTCTCAGTCTTACTCTTAATTCTTTCAATAATAACTCTACCATACACTTTACCTGGTATACTCAACAGACTTATTCCCCTATAATTTTTGCACTATCTTTTGTCCCCTTTGCCTTTATACAAAGGAACAATACACGCTCTCTGCCAGTCCCTAGGTACCTTACCCTCTTCCATACATGTATTAAATAATAGCACCAACCACTCCAAAACTATATCTCCGCCTGCTTTTAACATTTCTACCTTTATTCCATCAATCCCAGCTGCCTTACCCCCTTTCATTCTACCTACTGCCTCACGAACTTCCCCCACACTCACAACTGGCTCTTCCGCACTCCTACAAGATGTTATTCCTCCTTGCCCTATACACGAAATCACAGCTTCCCTGTCTTCATCAACATTTAACAACTCCTCAAAATATTCCCTCCATCTTCCCGATACCTCTAACTCTCCATTTAATAACTCTCCTCTCCTATTTTTAACTGTCAAATCCATTTGTTCCCTAGGCTTCCTCAACTTATTAATCTCACTCCAAAACTTTTTCATATTTTCAACAAAATTTGTTGATAACATCTCACCCATTCTCTCATTTGCTCTCTTTTTACATTGCTTGACCACTCTCTTAACCTCTCTTTTTTTCATATACTCTTCCCTCCTTGCATCACTTCTACTTTGTAAAAACCTCATATGCTAACTTTTTCTCCCTTACTACTCTCTTTACATCATTCCACCAATCGCTCTTCTTCCCTCCCGCACCCACTTTCCTGTAACCACAAACTTCTGCTGAACACTCTAACACTACATTCTTTAACCTACTCCATGCATCTTCGACCCATTGCCTACACTCTCACTAACCCATCTATCCTCCAATAGTTGTTTATATCTTACCCTAACTGCCTCCTCTTTTAGTTTATAAACCTTCACCTCTCTCTTACTTACTGCTTCTATTTTTCTTGTATCCCATCTACCTTTTACTCCCACTTTAGCTACAACTAAAAAGTGATCTGATATATCTGTGGCCCCTCTATAAATATGTACATCCTGAAGTCTACTCAACAGTCTTTTATCTACCAATACATAGTCCAACAAACTACTGTCATTACGCCCTACATCATATCTTGTATACTTATTTATCCTCTTTTTCTTAAAATATGTATTACCTATAACTAAACCCCTTTCTATACAAAGTTCAATCAAAGGGCTCCCATTATCATTTACACCTGGCACCCCAAACTTACCTTCCACACCCTCTCTACATGTTTCTCCTACTTTAGCATTTAGGTCCCCTACCACAATTACTCTCTCACTTGGTTCAAAGGTTCCTATACATTCGCTTAACATCTCCCAAAATCTCTCTCTCTCCTCTACACTCCTCTCTTCTCCAGGTGCATACACGCTTATTATAACCCACTTTTCGCATCCGACCCTTATTTTAATCCACATAATCCTTGAATTTACACATTTATATTCCCTCTTCTCCTTCCATAACTGATCCTTCAACATTATTGCTACCCCTTCCTTAGCTCTAACTCTCTCAGATACTCCTGACTTAATCCCATTTATTTTTCCCCACTGAAACTCGCCTACCCCCTTCAGCTTTGTTTCGCTTAGGGCCAGGACATCCAACTTCTTTTCATTCATAACATCAGCAATCATCTCTTTCTTATCATCCGCACTACATCCACGCACATTCAAACAACACTGCGACTAGCCGAGGGCTCGAACCCGTGTTGTTTTGGCCCGCCTCAGGGTGAGCAAAAATTCCACGACACTCTAACCCACAGGACCACCCAATCCTACAAAGATCACGCACCCAGCAGAGGTAGGTGTTGTACCATGATCCGAGGACATACGATGGTGTGGGTGCCTCAGAGCTAATTTCATTCTACTCCCCGTTTGGTGTACTAATCTCCACAAGCAGTATATATTGTATTGTAACCACGAACGAGTGGTATTTAATCAATAACAACACTGCGACTAGCCGAGGGCTCGAACCCGTGTTGTTTTGGCCCGCCTAATGGTGAGTGAAAATTCTACGATGCTCTATCCCACAAGAGGATTGGGTGGCCCTTTGGGTTAGAGCGTCGTGGAATTTTCGCTCACCATGAGGCGGGCCAAAACAACACGGGTTCGAGCCCTTGGCTAGCCGCAATAGTCCCCTGGCTGTCTTCAAGAGGGAAATGAACAAATACCTAGTCAGTGCCCGATCAGCCGGGCTGTGGTTCGTACGCTGAATTGCGTGCGGCCAGCAGTAACAGCCTGGTTGATCTAGGCCTGATCCACCGGGAGGCCTGGTTGAGGACCGGGCCGCAGGAGCGTTGACTCCCGCAACAGGTAGATGAGGTAACGAGCGCGTGCACGTCATCGGTGCAACAAACGCGGCATTTTTATTCATATAAGAATTAAACGGTTTCCAGGCTTCCTAGAATCAAATTTAATAAGGAACCACCATGCATCACGAAGCTGAATATTTAACGGATCATACTGATTGTCAATACTCACATAATTTTGCTAAACTGCAAATATTTATGAACTCAAGCTGTAACACCCACCCCATACTGACACAATAATATATACTTTAAGGGGTACATTTCTCTCAGCGTATATATGCTAAGAGTCTAATCTCTATTTTGGGGATTCAAGTAATCTTATCTGAGGATGAAAAGGTTATCGTGTAGCTTTAATGACCCCAGTATAACTGACAGGATTAAAACCCATTGACCAACCGACCCCAATACCGGATAGAGGCGTTAATATTAATAAACACTTTCCTTCATTCTTTAAGTTAATTTCTAGAGATGTACCTTTTATCTGTATAGTGATTTTACTGAACTACGTAGTTTTTGAAGTCTGTTACAAACTAGGTAAGATACCTACGAGAATAGGAAAATTCAAATTCAAAAGTTACTTTTGATAGGAAACACTTCTTAATACATAGACTAGTAGGTGGTAACCTATCCCTTTCCTCCAGGCTTATAAAAAAGCGACACGCAAAATATTTTCTTCTGACTTATTCAATTGAACTTAAAGTTTTAAGTAAATTTTAACACATATGTAGCTTAACTAAGCCTTGACATAAGAGAGCACTATTGTTAGACATTGGATAAAAACTCTACTCTTCTAGAAAACTGAATAAATACTAGGTTTTACTCACCCCCAGAGTGGACTAACAGGCTCCCGGGTCCGTCCTCGGTGCCCCTCTGCAATCTGCAAGTATATTTACCACAAATGGGACATCTATCTTAACAGATAATCTCATTTATAGGAGAAATGAATTATGCTCGTAATTTGATTTATGAAAATTAAAGTGTTGGTTGATAGCATTATTATGTTCGTATTGAACAAAAAAGACGGGTTGTAATTTTGTTACTAATGGAGCAATCATAATACATGATCATACAACTCACCAGTAAGTTGCATGATCTGCAACAGATTATCCCTACAGATACCAAAATTGCCCAGGCGCCCAAACTAGTCTGTGTTTACCTGTTTCCCCAGAGGGGACCTGTGTAAGGATAGGACAACTCGAAGCAAATAGACGTGTAGAAATTCCTCGCTCGTATCCAAGAATCAGTGAATATTTAAAGTGCTAGTCCCATAGGGATCCAGGAAGATCTGCAATTATTTATATCATGGTGGTTTCCTTTACACTAGTTCCCTTCTCCTGACTTCGTTCATACAGGCAAAGTATACGAGGAAACTTTTTGAAGAGTATCTAGATGCTGTGGTTGTTGTAGAGAGATGTCACTGTAGTATTTCACTTTTAATTCGAAATATTGTTCCTCGAAGCCATATCTCCCGTCTAACACTCTTCACCGCGCAAATACACTTTAAGAACTGATGCTTTAAGAGCATCTGAGTTATTAAGTCGTCTTACAAATGTAATTAATCCAAGACAACAAACTACTCTTGTAAAAACAGTATTTCATGACAATTATAACATCACGAATATTGCATCATGTGACATACAGATCGTCACATGTGAGTATTAATTTCCTTAATTAATACTGAATGATCAGCAAATATTGTTTATTACGGTAACACTTTTTTCCTATCCTGAAACGACTAACTTGATGGTTCTTCTTTGTTTAAGGATAATTTCCATCGCACCTCTATGAATAACACTACAATAATATGCTGATGCTAATCAATTAATAATAAACGAGAATTTTGTGAGCTGAGGACGCTACCAACGAAGCCACGACCTTAATAAAATTCGTCCACCAGGGACATTAGCAATCCATATGTATGTATGTATGTATATATATATATATATATATATATTCGGTAGTGAGTCCACTGCTAACCCGAGTGACTGCTTGTACATGTCCTCAAAAGAAAAATTAAAGCCGACAGTTCGATCGCGTGAAGTCTTTACCTAGTGTTATATTCTCATATCCACACTGTTATATGTTTCACGTACCAGGTTACAAACCTGGTGCACACATCATGTTATTAGCCATAATACATTTCTCAACCTGGTTACACTCCACCACACCAGCTATCTTATCGCACTCACTATACTAACTGTATCACGCAATATCAAAATTACACTAAATACTACATTATCTAATTTTATCGTATCTCCACCAAACGATATCCACATTGGTACCCGTGCACCAAACTACATTAAATGTATCACTCCTTCAAATTACCATACACATAATACAAAATATTACACCACTGTCAATAGACAATGCAGAACCAAGCTTAGACCCTAACATATGATTATACATATGCATTTATAGTCACAAACTTGTCTGTGTCCCTACGTGTCTTCTTTCCTCAAGAGCCAGTCACAAAACCTACGTCTATCCCACCCTTGCAATCGTATCTCCCACGCAGCAACTTTATACCAAAGATCTTGCCCAATATGTCTAAAATATTAGCAGTCAACCCACGTGTGTTTCTCCGTTGCTTGTCAAATAAATATCCTAGCTGTCGAGTTTACCCTTACCATATTGCAACAAATCTTCCTATTTTGACACTATGTAAACAAGAAGGTTCATGACGCCAACGGAATATGATTACCCCCAAAAGCACACGTGGGTTTTCGTACCCACGTCTACACACGACTAAATTTCACTCTTACGCCACCCACGTATCAAAAAACAGACGCCTCCCGCACTGCAACAAACCCAGTGTCGCCCACGCTACACAGGATCCACTCTCAAACAAGAGTCAGGAGAACACACTCTTACCACAACCACGTTTTGCACTCTGCAACACACCTACGCCAGCCGTCAATGAATTATGCCCTGACCGCCCACATTCTGGTACATCATCAGTGACCCTCATACCACAACACCCAAACCAACTTTACCATAAATCATGCATGGCGACCACACCAACACACAACTCCCACGAAAACGACATGTATTTTGGCCGCTGAAAGGTATCCCATATTCTATAACCCCAGTCCCGTGTGCCTCAATGTATGCGACTGGAATAGGACAGAGTGCGGCATGACTTGATAATGCAGCTATATATATTAGCGTTGAATATTTGAAGGTGAATCAGAAGACGCATTCACAAGTCATCATTTAAAAACTAATATTCAAATTTCTTTAATAAAAATGATATATTAGGTCATTCACAGCCCAATCTAATTCACATCTTTCAGAGACCAGTATTCTAAACTACACAAACATATTAAGCTTGAAGCCACTCATATGTTGCGCTTTCAAGTAAATCAGTATGGAAGGGTTGAAGAATCTAATACAACACTCAGAAATTATAGCATGAAAAGCAGTACTGCAGGTTTTCTATTTAAAAAAGCACAAATTCAAACCTAAACTGGTAAAAATCTATTCAAATTCTTCTCTAAGTAAGACTATCCAGCTTTTAAGAAAGTAACTTTTATGTAAAATTAGAGTACATAACATTTAAATTTTTAACGCTGGTCTTGAGTTCACACAAATGTTTTAGACGCATAAAAGAACATTAAGTTGATTTAACCTAGCATAACCAAATAAAGTCAAATACTGATTTATTTTTGATCAGAAGAAAAACTGCAATTGTTTCACAGAAACCAATTTGATTAATAAAACTGGCACATGATAACTTACACAACCTAACATCAAGATTGTTTTCATGGAGGAAAAAATGTCAGTACTAAAAGTTTAAAGCTGACCAGAAGATGCATTTTCCATTTATTAAACAGAATGCAACACAATTTATGCCTACACAGCCTAAACCCATGAAATGTTCCATCCATTTCATACTATGCATCAGCCATTGAAGACTGATAACAAAAAAGGCACAATACCGTGACTGGAACAATACACACAAAACCCGCACATAGAAGAGAGGAGCTTACGACGACGTTTCGGTCCGACTAGGACCATTTACAAAGTCAGTGACTTTGTAAATGGTCCAAGTAGGACCGAAACGTCGTCGTAAGCTCCTCTCTTCTATGTGCGGGTTTTGTGTGTATTGAAGACTGATGCTGCTTATATTTGTTATAGTATTTAAATCAGAGGAAGGAACACGTAACAACATGTTTACTTTGGCTAACCAACGAACTTTCGTATGAAACGAGATCCTGACGAGCTGAATCCGGATAGATCCTGGTTCAGTTTTTGCAAATAGTTGTGTGATGAGACCAACACCATTGATGTAGTTCACAATCTTTATTGCAGTTTGCAACACCATGGAGAAGTCCTGAGGAAAAGTCTTGGAAGCAAGTACCAACAACACTGGATTTTCTCTCTCTAACCTTTTGCACGAATCCTAATCGTGAGCTAAGCATTGCAGGAGCACCATCAGTACAAACCCCACAGGGCTGATCACATGAGAGGCCTACTTTAAAAAAAAAAAAAACTGAAATTAAGCTCATAACATTGTCAGCGTCAGTAGTTGATAGATAAAAGGACATTGGTGCAACTAATGTGACATTTTATGTCAACGTTAGGTTATCCAGTAGTTGTTTAGGCTATCCAGTAGTTGTTTAGGCCATCCAGTAGTTGTTTAGCCTATCCAGTAGTTGTTTAGACTATCCAGTAGTTGTTTAGGCTATCCAGTAGTTGTTTAGCCTATCCAGTAGTTGTTTAGGCTATCCAGTAGTTGTTTAAGACTATCCAGTAGTTGTTTAGGCTATCCAGTAGTTGTTTAGGCTATCCAGTAGTTGTTTAAGACTATCCAGTAGTTGTTTAAGACTATCCAGTAGTTGTTTAGGCTATCCAGTAGTTGTTTCAAGTCGATGGCAAAAGAGAAATGTGTGTGTTTGTGTGTAAGTAAACTAAATATTTCAGCTACGAATGAGAATAAGTACAGTAAGCGGATATTTAATACCTTAGGTAACAGTACTTTATCCGCAGAGTAAACTTAGAACTTTCAAATAATCTCTCATTATATTTCATGCCATGACATTTCTGTCTGTGCATCACCTCCTATTGTGAGCAACTCATATTTTGAATATATGACATAAGCGGGAATCGACAGGATCACCAGTTCTCTGTTGGGAAGAAATATTTTTTATCAAAGATTCAATACGTTCCTGTTTGCTGCGATATACGTGGATTTTTTTTGTACATTTAACATTAATATAATCGCTTGAGCTATATTTTTAGTACAAGACATCAGTGTCAAATTTGGCTGTTAGATCGTCGACAGTGTCAGTTATCCTAGACAAACTGTCATCTTTCGAAAGATGGTGAAACGTTGCAGACAGTGACAGTATTAAGGTACCTTCATGAATTTCTGGTTTTCTTTTATCGATTAAGAAAATGCAAGTTTTCGTGTAGTTTCTTTTATATGTATGTTCCCTGCATGGGTACAAAGATGCATATGCGATATATGCGCATGATTAACGATCATCGCCCCCGCGGCCTGGTCACATACCTGACCTACTCTCAAGCTGGACAACGCTCACTTGGGAAGCCAACTCGAGTTTGATAAATACTAGATAAATAAGGCATCCACCACGCAAACTCATTACAAGAAGTGGTAGACACTATATTTCAAGCAATTCAATACATTGCTACAATCCATTCGAGCCCAGTTATGAATTTTATTCATCACTCCCTTTTTCCATTTCATTATAGGTGTACATTACAATGGATAAACTCAATTAGAGGTTTCTATTTGTTTGTAACAACCCGAACCTCACCTGGAAGTTGACTGAGATAATATCCTTATGACTTCAACTGCAATGTTGATAACTAAGACACACATGCAACAGTTTCTTTATTCCGAAATGTTTCACATGTTGCACACATGTCTTATCAACTTGTCGGTATTGTATAGCATTATCATATATCCACTGCCCTGTGTTAGACAGCACATCCTGAGAGATGGCAGCGCCCACATAATAGTAACTGCAGATCTGCTAGATAGAAATCCTTGATGCTTCCGTAGATACTGACCTCCTTATATTAATATGCTTGACAATATCTTCATTGCTCTACTTACGTTTCCCACCTCAGGCTGATAAATTTCATAGCCTCATGCAACTCATACAATAAGCTTAGCCGCGCTGCGAATGTACCAAATTTAGCCAAATAAAATAAAAAAACGTGTGGTGGGGTGACAATGGAGAGCCTCACCTGATATGATAGAATAGGTTGCCCAAGCTTGAGGGAGGTGGCGCCTACCTGTCTTACCTTCACCTGTTGCTGACTGACGCACGAAATGTTTTTACTGGTGCTCAGAGGTCATCTATCAATGACTCCTTCCTGTTGTCCCCCTACTCAAGCTACAGCACTGTGTCCCCACTCAAGCTACAGCACTGTGTCCCCACTCAAGCTACAGCACTGTGTCCCCACTCAAGCTACAGCGCTGTATCCACACTCAAGCTACAGCGGCTTTGTTCCCAAACCAAGCTGCTGTGACACCACCACACCTCGGGATGGTGCTCTGACAACACCACACCTCGGGATGGTGCTCTGACACTACCACATCTTCGGGTGGCAGTTGTAGTCGTTATAATAATAGAAGTAGTGGTGGTGGTGGTGGTTGTAATGGTGGGTGTGATAATGGTTGTAATGGTTAGTGTGGTAGTGGTTGTAATAGTGAGTGTGGTAGTGGTTGTAATGGTGAGTGTGGTAGTGATTGTAATGGTGAGTGTGGTGTTGGTTGTAATGGTTAGTGTGGTGGTGGTTGCAATGGTGAGTGTGGTAGTGGTTTTAATGGTGGTGGTGGTTGCAATGGTCGGTATGTTAGTGGTTGTAATAGTTTGCATGGTGGTTGTAATGGTGGGTGTGGGAGTGTTTGTGGTTGTGATGGGTGCAGTAGTGGCTGTGTTGGTGGTTGGGGTGGTGGTTGTAATGGCGTTTGTGGTGGTGAGCGTGGTGGTGATAGCGATGGGTGTGGTGATGGGTGTCTTGGTGGTAAATGGTGATGTGGTTGTGATGGTGGGTGTTATGGTGGTTGTAATGGTGGTGGTGGTAAGGGGAGTGGCTCATCTGTGACTTGATTAACCTCCAGCTGTGTCCCCGAGTTCCCGTTTCTCGCCTCTCAAACAAACTTATCCCTGTCTACCTTATCAATTCTCCTGATCATTTTTGTATGTTATCATGTCGCCCCTGATTTTTCTCTCTTCCAATATCGTTAGATTACATTACGTTAACCTTTTCCCTTAGCTCAGAAACAAGCATTGTTTCATATTTCTGCATTTTCTTAAAATTTTTAACATGCTTTTTCAGGTACGGATTCCATACTGGTGTTTCATACTACAAGATGGGTCTATGTTGTATAAAGGGCCCAGAAAGACTATTGAAATTCCTGAAGGCTACTGTTAGATTTGTCTGACGAGCATTGGCTATATAGGTTATTCGGTTGAGTCTCTAGCGATATACTAGGCACTATGCTCACCCATAGATCTTTCTCCTTGAGTGAAGTCTGCAGTCTCTGCCCACCTACACTCCGTTTCCGGTCTTCTTGCTTCTTCTTCAATCTTCAAGACCCTTAATTTACTAGGGTTGAATTCTAGCAACCACTTATCTGATCACTCTTGCGATTTGTCTAGATGCCTTTGGAGTCTTTCCTTGTCCTCATTAGTTTTATATCAGCTGTTAAAACAGGGATATATCTGAATCAATCTAATCTGGAATATTATTCACATAAACCACAAACAGTACTCGTCCTAATAATGATCTTTGCGGAATCCTGCTTTTTGTTTTCACTCTTTGCTTCTTTCTCCTAAGATGCCTTTGGATTCACAAGAGTAGTGTGTGCTCACCACTATGTGGTTGGAGGGGTTGATTCACAGCTCCTGGTCCTGCCTCCTCGATGGTCGCTAGTACCTCCACTCTCTCCTGGCTTCATGAGCCTATCGTATGTGTTCTTAAAAGTATGTATGTATCCCACTCCCACCTGTGTGTGCGTGTGTGTGAGTGAGAGAGAGAGAGAGAGAGAGAGAGAGAGAGAGAGAGAGAGAGAGAGAAGAGAGAGAGAGAGAGTTTATCTGCTGGAAAAATTTAAGTACTTTCATTAGTACTGGTACGATAATATCTAGATAAACCAGGCCAGGACACAAAGCAGAAGGCTTTTTCCCAACGCTTTACGCTTCCTTTCACCTGCCAACGTCAATATATGGAGGACATTTCACTACAAAGTTTTCCATAAGGAACATGGATATTTAACTAGAGAAAAATTTAATATTAACAGTAAAAGTATTAGCACCTAATCTTACTATTACTACTACTTTACCTACTGCTATAACCACACTGGACAATTGTTTTCCTCTGCAGAGTGCAGTGTCTCGTGAATGATATGACTTATGATACAAGGTAGACCATCTGAATTATCATGTTGATGACTGGTTGGTTTATTAGGCTTAAAGCCTATCGATTACATTAAGATAATTAATGGTGCATTGTACGTGTACACCAAAGATACTTTTAATCCCTAAAATAAAGACTAAAGTTATTTATTAGTTATAAACACTTCTCAGCACTTAGTTTCTAGTGATACAGTAATTCACAGGTATCTGGAAGTCACCACGCACACCCTCATTGGTGGAGATTTTGTGAACATAAATTTTATTATTTAATTTAAATTGCCATTCGCATTATATTGGTCAAGTTATATATCGATGACTTGTGCTTACACACACCCCTCAAGGGAGGTTCCTTGACGCTGGTGAGGGGCTCTTGATCTAGGGAATTGGATCTGTGCTCCAGTTCCCTGAAGTGAGCCTGAATACCTTCCATCCCCCCCCCAAAGGCGCTGTATAATCCCAACGGGTTTAGCGCTCCCCATGATGATAATAATAATAATAATAATAATAATAATAATAATAATAATAATAATAATAATAATAATAATAATAATAATGTGTTTACACATGAAATATATTTTTCTTATGTTATATGAGCTAAGAAATTCTTTACCGTATGTGTACCATACGACTAAAATGTTCATGATAGTCGTACCAGAGCTGCCTTTCACCTCAAAGAACTAAGTGTTTGTCTTAAGTATCCTTAGTATCTTAATGGTTGGGATAATGTTAGGTTTAAGCCTATCTACTCCACGGGGGTCGTTAAGATTGGAATAGATCTTCTCGTAGTCAACTCTTTCATAGAGCTAAAAATTTCTTCACTTATTTCTCATTATTTTATTTTAAATGTTATTAGACTAGTCGTTTCTCTATCTTGTTTGTCTTTGCTATACTTTCTTAACTGTATCTTTTATACTGGTGGACCAGAAATGTGCAGCATACTTAAGTTACAATTTGACTGCTGTATTTTAGACAAGTTCTCTTTTTAGAAAATAATCAAAGGGAGCTATGTAGAAGAATCGGAAAACGTATATTTATTACAATATTTGCTACACGTATTTAGGTCCCTGCACCTCAACTCACGCGAATAAATTAGTGCAAAGTGCAGAATAAGTTTCTAATGCAGTTAAATATTAGCACTAAATATTTGAAGCGAATCAAATTTAGTATTCACAAGTTATCACATGGACACTAGACTCCAATCAAAAAAAGGCCAATCAAGACCCACACAGTCTTAAACTACCTCAAACCTTTCATTAAGAAACCATCGACTTTGAAACTAAACTAAAGACCACCTGTCTTATGTCAGAAAGATCAATATCCTAAAATAAATTAGCACATTAAGTTTATGCCGCTCAGAATTTACATGATCAAGTTATCAGCGCTGAAGGGTTAAGGCAACAAGATGAGGCACTCACATATTATTGCATAAGTAATCATGCATGTAAGCAAATTAATGAGCATTATGTAGATTTAACTTAGGATAACCCAATAAAGTTAAACAATGATAGCTTTTTGTGATTAAAATAGACATTCTCCAGTTATTTCACAGAAACCAATTTGATTAATAAAATTTACATATTAAAACTTAAATCTAAAATCAAGGCTAAGTTTCCTTTGAGGAAAATACATTGGTATAAAAGAGGCATTCTCCTGTTATTGCACAAAATCCAATAAAATATGCACCTACACGGCCTAAAACCAAGAAATTTTTCAACCGTTTCATAATATGAATCAGCCATTAAAGATTAATGTTTTTTCACACTTTTATTTTAATCAGGGGAAAGAGCTAAATTAATAGGGGTCTTATAATGCCTGTGGAATGAGAAGCATTCAGATTCGATCCAAGAAGGGGAGGATAAGTCCAATTTCTTGGATCAAGAGCCCCTCACAGGATCGTGTCCCATAGCTCGATTGCTAGAGTACTCAGCTCACACACTGAGGTCCGTGGTTCGATCCCCGGTACGAGTGGAAACATTAAGACGGTGTTTCCTTAGGACACCCGCTGTCCCTTTTCACGTATCAGTAAAATAGGTACTTGAGTGCTAATCGACTGGTGTGGGTCGCATCCTGTGGACAACATTGGCCTAATTTGCTCGAAATACTCTGCATAACAAGGGGCTTTCTATAGTAGTATGTCATTGATGTGAGCTAGGCCTTTAAATGTACTTGTATAAATATTATTATTATTATTATTATTATTATTATAAAGGCAAAATAATGTATAAATGTTATACAATACTACGTCATTTCGATTTTAAAAGTGGCAAAATAACACCTATGGATTCCATTAATAATACCAACCTTTATCTAAGTAGGATACAGGAGTGTATCCAATTAGCACAGGGGGAATAAATGGTTATGGCGTATGTAACATTATCCACAGGTCACCCACGCCTGCAGATAATCATATGAATCTTGCCCAAGATACAGTGCACCAGCGTTGATAATGTGAAGCTGATCGAACAAGGTGTTCTCGTATTATAAACACAAAAAGAGGAAAGTCTAGCCTCGTTAAATTTAAAAACGCAATTTTTTCAGTTTCTTTTCATATTTAGATTTTATTTCAGTCTCTACCATCCTATAATTTTTTTCTTCAAGAAGATCCAATTTGATAAAATGGTTTAAAAAAAATATCACTCACAGTCCAAAATCAACACAAAAATACTTCCAATTAAGATAAACCAGAGGTTGGGGTTTGAAGCCAATCCGAAGAGGTATCCTTTAATTATTACAGAGGAAACGAACAATTTAATAAAACTGGCAAATTTAAATTTACATAGCTCCATGTGAACGCTAAGTTTTTTTTTATAATAATCCCCACCAAGGGTAAAAGTTTGAAGCTGATCAGAAAAGGCATTCTATAGCAATTGATCTGATTACAACGACTCCAATTTTTTAAAAAATCAACAAAATTCAAATTTGTATCTATTCATAGGATATCAATCTTATAATATTTTGAAGCTGATCATTGGAACTTAAGTTACCCAACAACAAGTGGTGAAAATTTGAAGATGAGCAGATGAGTCTCCAGTCATGGTAGTAATTCCAATAATTCTGAGTTTTTGTATTTGAAAAATTTGACTGTACATAGACACAATTTAATGGGTACTATCATGGCCGTAAGATGCATCAGCTGCTAAATATTGAATCCGTTTAGAAGAGGTAAACTGAAATTTATTTAACACGATTTATGTGGAATAAAAAATTACATAAAATGGGTAAATCTGCACCTACACATTTCTTTAATTTTACTCTCTGCCGTTGTCGAATTAGTAGGTACCATTTCTGAACACTTGAAACTATACCACTGAGGCATTCCAAGATGTTGGGTATGTGATCAAGAATTAAGGTCATGGGGCTCATGCACATGCCATCATTCCGACAATCTGGCTCACATTACTGTGCACAAGTATTGAAAATTTGAGGTCGACTGGATGAACCCAAGTTATGAGCGAAATATAAACGAGAAGTTAGAAAAAAAAAATTCAGACAACTACTTGAAATGTTTACCTTCGGGAATACATAACAAGTGAAATATGAACCAATAAATCTGTCTGAAGCAATAATGAAATAGCAAAAAAAAAAAAAATTTCCTGATTTAAATTGGGCGACGAGAGATCATGGGGAAGCTTGCTGAAGTTCGAGTTAGCAAATGGCTCTGCGAAGATGATGTGCTAGAGTCTAGACAGTGGAAATTGATTAAGTAATCCGATGCAACAACTTTCACTGAGCAGTGTTGTCAGGGCATTGAAGAGACTATCTCATTGATACCACGACAGCTGAGGCAGCCCAGAAGTCGAGAAACACAGTAGATACAGAATATGGGTGACTCCTTCCACAAACAGCTTTAATAATTCCTCACGTGACCCTAAACTAGTCATTTGCGCTAAGAAGAAATACAGAGGCTACCAGGTCACTAGGGAGAAAGTTAATAGAACTGATTAAAGGGTAACAACCAATGTATAAATTAACCTGAAGGCAATGCAGGGAACCTTAACAACATAAGGAACCAACCAAAGAATCCAAAAAGGCAGGAGAATCAGTTGTAAAAGTGACTCGACTGGCCAGGTCAGCTGGAGCAGTTCCTGCTAGGGGCGCTAGGCGACGCTGATGTCAGCACCCCACCCTAGCACCACCACACCCTAGCACCACCCCACCTTAGCAGTAATGTAACCACCCAGCAATCATCTACTACACTACTCACCAGAGAAGTGAAATATGTACAAAACGTGAACGTATTCCTCACATTTCCACTCCTTTTATATTTAAATTTACTAGTTAAGAAGCCTATCACTGTGTAAGCTTTGTTTAGTGGCTAGACGATGCTATGTGCTGCTATGCACAAGTGGTTTTTACAGGAAATATCAGTATTTAACATAATCTTAGCCCCCACTGGGGGGGGGGCTAATATTAGTGCATTGATAAACGTTAGCCACTGGGCTAACGTTTATCACTGCACTAATATTAAGAGTCAGTCCTAGTGAAACACTGACACTTATACCACTGACACACTTATACCACTGACAGGTGCGTCATTATTACAGCATACCCATGTGAGTGCGTTATATGTTTATAACACATTTAATCTGAAGTGATTCAGATTTGGTATTCACAAGTTATCATATGGACACTAATAGCCTCACTTTTTCAATAAAATTAACAAATTAAGATATGTCAGACCTTCCATTAAGCAGCAACATCTTCAAAAGTCAAACTAAAGACAAATCCTAATGTTATCTCAGAGGACCAATATCCTTATATACACCAGCACAGTAAGTTTGAAGCCAGTCATAATTTGAATTATCAAGTTATCAGCGTTGAAAGGTGAAGGCAATTAGATGAGGTACTCAAATTTTCGCATAAAAATCGGTGTTTCAATTTTATCAATTTCTTTTATAAAAATGAGGAAAATGGGATTAACACACGTCAAAATAAATTTAAAAAAATATCTAAGTAAACTTAGAGTTACCAGCGTTTAAAGTTTAAGCAATAATGCACGTAATTAATTAAGATTTATTAAAGGAACATTATGTAGATTTAACCAAGGATAACCAAATAAAATTCCATATATACGTTCTTCAGACGTTTCTTTCATCAGGTGGACCAAAAATCTTCTCGACACAATGCTATAAACCGCATATCGTGTTTTATTAACATACTTGTCAGTATATAATACCAGTGATATTCATACAGCATATATCTTATATTGTTTTTATTTACATGTTGTTTTTCCTCAACTGAGTGACAAGTCTCCACTCAACTTTGATGTTTCATTATAGTTGGGAACAACCCCTCAAGGGACACTGACGCTGGTTAAGAGCTCTTGATCCAAGAAATTCGGCCTGACCTTTTCCTTAGATGGAAGCTGACTGCCTCCCATTCCACAGGAACTGACTCCTACGGGTTTAGCGCCTTCCTGATAATATTAGGGAGGAGAATCTTCAGGTGACCCAACATTTCTAACAGAGTATATTTAATGTGCTGAATATTTCTTTCAATACTTAAATATTATCGCCAATATTTTTTTTTAGGTAAGCCCCGTTATTGTCTGTATCAAACACTAGATCCCATGTCCTCGCAGCAGAAGTCCGTGCATATCACCCTTGGGAAGCCCCATAATCAGAGGAAAAACAATGTCTCAACACAGTCCAGACCAGTCTTACCTCCCGGCCTCCACTCCCACATCCTAGTAGGAAAATTCTGTTCCTCGCTTGTATCCCACGGTGATCATTCTTGCTATGATTTTCCTTATTTAGCTCTGCCTTTCTTGCCGCTATTGTTCAATTTGATCTTCCCGTTCTCTTCAATCATGTTCATTTGGTCATCAGTGTCTTCCCAGGTTCGAGGTAACCTAAAAATGATTCTTTCTGTCATGTCTCACCTAAGAAATGCACAGCTTTCGTAATCAAGAGGATGCACCAATAATTAGACCGCTGAACTAGAGCTGTAAATTAAACGCGAAAGACTAGCATTTGAGTAATTGCTGCGCGGTAAAATTATCTAAGTCAAATAATCACTATTTTCGACTCGTTAAACAATCACCCACTTGACTGTCATAGCAACTGTGCTATCCTATCTCTTATTTAGAGGTCGGAGAGCGTGAGAGCAGTACCAGTGGCTGGGCCTGTAATAAGATACACACTTCAAGCTATTCACTGCCTCACGCTGATCATGACAGCAGGGAACTGCACTTGCCAGGTCAATAATTAGTACTTGTGTATATTTTAGCTAAGAAATTTAAAGAATGTTGAATATAGCTTTGGTAAGTCTGCTCTTATCAGAATGTGCAATCAGAATGTAGCCTTATAAATTTATAACCAAATATAACATGAACGTACACAATCACATCTAATGAACAACTTGCAGAAGAAAGAAAATAATGTGCAATTGCCAACCAAAAGTTTGGATACACGTACATTTGGATGATTGGTATGTAAACATAGATGAAAACAGATGCGAAATATGGTGCCACCGTTAGTTTCTTACGTGCTTTGGGTGTCCAGTTATTAAGAAATATTTCCATGACCAGAAATTGAGGAAAAATCCAAAACTCGCTTGTGATATATATATATATATATATATATATATATATATATATATATATATATATATATATATATATTTTAAATATATATATATATATATATATATATATATATATATTATTATATATATATATAATATATTATTAAAAAAAAAAAAAAAAAAATAATATATATATATATATATTATATATATATATATTTGAGGAAAAAAATTGAGGAAAAATCCAAAACTCGCTTGTGATATATATATATATATATATATATATATATATATATATATATATATATATATATATAATAGTAGTAGGTTGGTAGACAGCAACCACTCAGGAGGTACTACCATCCTGCCAGGTGACTGTGAAACAGAAACCTGAAACTGTTTTACATGATGGTAGGATTGCTGGTGTCTTTTTCTGTCTCATAAACATGCAAGATTTCAGGTACGTCTTGCTACTCTACTTACACTTAGGTCACACTACGCAAACATGTACACGTTTATTGTATACACACTCATCTGAGTTTTCTTTGATTTTATCTTAATAGTTCTTGTTCTTATTGCTTTTCCCTTTCATATCCATGGGGAAGTGGAATAAGAATCTTTCCTCCGTAAGCCATGCGTGTTGTAAAAGTCAACTAAAATGCCGGGAACAATGGGCTAGTAACCCTTTTCCTGTATAGCTTACTAAAAGAAGAAGAATAAAATCGTCAAAGTGGGATGTTTGAATGTGCGTGGATGTTGTGCGAATGATAAGAAAGAGATGATTGTAGATGTTATGAATGAAAAGAAGCTGGATGTCCTGGCTTTAAGTGAGACAAAGCTGAAGGGGTAGGAGAGTTTCAGTGGGGAGAAATAAATGGGATTAGATCAGGGGTTTCAAATAGAGTTAGAGCTAAAGAAGGAGTGGCAATAATGTTGAATAATCAGTTATGGCAGGTAAAGAAGGAATATAAATGTATAAATTCAAGGATTATGTGGAGTAAAATAAAGGTTGGATGTGAAAAGTGGGTTATAGTAAGTGTTTATGCACCTGGAGAAGAGAGAAGTGTAGAGAGAGAGAGAGATTTTGGGAAATGTTGAGTGAGTGTGTGGGAGTTTTGAACCAAGTGAGAGAGTAATTGTGGTTGGGGATCTTAATGCTAAAGTGGGTAAAAATGTTGTGGATGGAGTAGTAGGTAAATTTGGGGTGCCAGGGGTAAATGTAAATGGGGAGCCATTAATTGAGCTATGTGTAGAAAGAGGTTTGGTAATAAGTAATACATATTTTATGAAAAAGAGGATAAATAAATATACAAGGTATGATATAGCACGTAAGGAAAGTAGTTTGTTGGATTATGTATTGGTGGATAAAAGGTTGATGAGTAGGCTTCAGGATGTACATGTTTATAGAGGGGCAACGGATATATCAGATCATTATTTGGTTGTAGCTACAGTTAGAGTAAAAGGTAGATGGGACAAAAGGAAAATGGCAACAGCAAGTAAGAGAGAGGTAAAAGTGTATAAACTAAGGGAGGAGGAAGTTAGGGTGAGATATAAGCAACTATTGGCAGAAAGGTGGGCTAGTGCAAGTAGGAGTAGTGGGGGTTGAAGAGAGTTGGGATAGTTTTAAAAATGCAGTATTAGAATGTGGGGCAGAAGTTTGTGGTTATAGGAGGGTGGGTGCAGGAGGAAAGAGGAGTGAGTGGTGGAATGAAGAAGTAAAGGGTGTGATAAAAGAGAAAAAGGTAGCTTATGAGAGGTTTTTACAAAACAGAAGTGTTAGTAGAAGAGCAGAGTATATGGAGAGTAAAAGAAAGGTGAAGAGAGTGGTGAGAGAGTGCAAAAGAAGAGCGGATGAAAGAATGGGAGAGGATCTGTCAAGAAATTTTGCTGAAAACAAGAAAATTTTTTGGAGTGAGATAAACAAGGTAAGAAAGCCTAGGGAACGAATGGATTTGTCAGTTAAAAACAGAGTAGGGGAGTTAGTAGATGGGGAGCTGGAGGTATTGGGTAGATGGCGGGAATATTTTGAGGAACTTTTAAATGTCGATGAAAAGAGGGAGGCGATAATTTCATGTACTGGCCAGGGAGGTACAACATCGTTTAGGAGTGAAGAAGAGCAGGATGTGAGTGTGGGGGAGGTGCGTGAGGCATTACGTAGAATGAAAGGGGTAAAGCAGCTGGAATTGACGGAATCATGACAGAAATGTTAAAAGCAGGGGGATATAGTGCTGGAGTGGTTGGTATTTTTGTTTAATAAATGTATGAAAGAGGGGAAGGTACCTAGGGATTGGCAGCGAGCATGTATAGTTCCTTTATATAAAGGGAAGGGGGATAAAAGAGAGTGTAAAAATTATAGGGGAATAAGTTTACTGAGTATACCAGGTAAAGTGTATGGCAGGGTTATTATTGAAAGAATTAGAGGTAAGACAGAGAGTAGGATTGCAGATGAGCAAGGAGGCTTTAGAGTGGGTAGGGGATGTGTAGATCAAGTGTTTACAGTGAAGCATATATGTGAACAGTATTTAGATAAAGGTAGAGAAGTTTTTATTGCATTTATGGATTTAGAAAAGGCATATGATAGAGTGGATAGGGGAGCAATGTGGCAAATGTTGCAAGTGTATGGAATAGGTAGTAAGTTACTGAAGGCTGTAAAGAGTTTTTATGAGGATAGTGAGGCTCAGGTTAGGGTGTGTAGGAGAGAGGGAGATTACTTCCCGGTAAAAGTAGGTCTTAGACAGGGTTGTGTAATGTCACCATGGTTGTTTAATATATTTATAGATGGGGTTGTAAAAGAAGTAAATGCTAGGGTGTTGGGGAGAGGGGTGGGATTAAATTATGGAGAATTAAATGCAAAATGGGAGTTGACACAGTTACTTTTTGCTGATGATACTGTGCTTATGGGAGATTCTAAAGAAAAGTTGCAAAGGTTAGTGGACGAGTTTGGGAGAGGTGTAAAGGTAGAAAGTTAAAAGTGAACATAGATAAGAGTAAGGTGATGAGGGTATCAAAAAGATTTAAATAAAGAAAAATTGGATATCACATTGGAGAGAGGATTATGGAAGAAGTAAATGTTTTCAGATATTTGGGAGTTGATGTGTCAGCAGATGGGTTTATGAAGGATGAGGTTAACCATAGAATTGATGAAGGAAAAAAGGTGAGTGGTGCATTGAGGTATCTGTGGAGACAAAAAACGTTATCCATGGAGGCAAAGAAGGGAA
The DNA here is from genome assembly GCA_009830355.1 of Cherax destructor. Classification (NCBI taxonomy): domain Eukaryota; kingdom Metazoa; phylum Arthropoda; class Malacostraca; order Decapoda; family Parastacidae; genus Cherax; species Cherax destructor. The sequence goes on from WNWK01026119.1 coordinate 26,030, forward strand.
TGTACGAAAGTATGTGTACCAACACTCTTATATGGGTGTGAAGCATGGGTTGCAAATGCTGCAGCGAGGAGGAGGCTGGAGGCAGTGGAGATGTCCTGTCTAAGGGCAATGTGTGGTGTAAATATTATGCAGAAAATTCGGAATGTGGAAATTAGGAGAAGGTGTGGAGTTACTAAAAGTATTTGTCAGAGGGCTGAAGAGGGTTGTTGAGGTGGTTTGGTCATTTAGAAGAATGGATCAAAGTAGAATGACTTGGAGAGCGTATAAATCTGTAGGGGAAGGAAGGCGGGGTAGGGGTCGTCCTAGAAAAGGTTGGAGGGAAGGGGTAAAGGAGGTTTTGTGGGCGAGGGGCTTGGACTTCCAGCAAGCATGTGTGAGCGTGTTAGATAGGAGTGAATGGAGACGAATGGTTTTGGGACATGACGATCTGTTGGAGTGTGAGCAGGGTAACATTGTGTGAAGGATTCAGGGAAACCAGTTAATTGATTTAGTTGGACTTGAGTCCTGGAAATGGGAAGTACAATGCCTGCACTTTAAAGGAGGGGTCTGAGATAGTGACAGCTGGGAGGGACTTTTCTCAGCTGTAGATCTGAGCTCCTCTGCAAAGACAGTGATTATGTATAAGAGTGTGGTGAAAGTGTTGAATGATGATGAAAGTTTTTTTTTTTTTTGGGGATTTTTTTCTTTTGGGTCACCCTGCCTCGGTGGGAGACGGCGACTTGTTGAAAAAAAAAAAAATATATATATATATTATATATTATATATATATATATATATATATATATATATATATATATATATATATATATATATATATATATATATATATATCACAACAGTTTTGGATTTTTCCTCAATTTCTGGTCATGGAAATATTTCTTAATAACTGGACACCCAAAGCACGTAAGAAAACTAACGGTGGCACCATATTTCGCATCTGTTTTTCATCTATGTTTACATACCAATCATCCAAATGTACTGTATCCAAACTTTTGGTTGGCAATTGCACATTAGTTTCTTTCTTCTGCAAGTTGTTCATTAGATGTGATTTGTACGTTCATGTTATATTTGGTTATAAATTTATAAGGCTACATTCTGATTGCACATTCTGATAAAAAGCAGACTTACCAAAGCTATATTCAACATTCTTTAAATTTCTTATTTAAAAAATACACAAGTACTAATTATTGACCTGGCAAGTGCAGTTCCCCTGCCGTCATGATCACGTGTGGCCGACTGAGACTCGAACCTACGAACCTTGTAACAAGGTACGCAGTGCTTTTTCCCACCGTACCACACTGGACCAAAAACCCTTTGGGGTCCAGCTTTTGCCAGACGTTATTCCAGGGGCCCAGCTTTCAGGCAGGGGGGGTTTACGGGTTTTTTTCTCATCCCCCCCATGCACGACACTAAGAGATTTTTTGGGAATTCGCAAGAACAGGCCCCAAAAATTCACAAACACTGATCTCGGCCCCCGGGGGGCTAGAACCACGAACCTTGTGACAAGGTACGCAGTGCTTTGGGGCCACCGTACCACCCGGGGCCCAAAACCTTGGCGTTCAGCTTTCGCTAGACGTTATTCCAAGGAAGCCCTTTCAAAAGGGCCCTTTCAAAAAAAATAGTCGTTTCGTAAACAGTGTTTTTTGTTTTATATTAGCCACATCAATACTTTTATAACAGGAAGATTGTATATTCATCAATAATCCCCCTCAATGTCAACAAAACACTGGTC